>JAXIVJ010003127.1:87500-98239 GCA_036785665.1 Chirona hameri
CAAATATGGCAGGTCCCACGTCTCACCAATGCGTTATACGTTGATGCTAGAACATTTGGGCTCTGACATTGCCAGTGGATCCACGATTTTATTTTGGATATTTTGTCTTAATAATATGACATGTTTTGGATGCACTTGGACGGTATTGTAGATACCCACAATACAACAAACACAAAAACGATGGAGACACCGAACGATAAATCGCCTAATAAGAACACTCTCTTCGGCATAACACGGGATCCCAAACATGACGTCGCAATACGCCAACCACCTGCATCAACCCCTTTCCTCCAATATCCCTACACATCCAACACCGAACCCGTGACAACTCCACACACGCCGACCACCTCCTCCAACTCTCCAACACCTCTGCTGCCCAAGGAGCGGCAGCCCAACGTCTCCACGCCCCTGAGCGGCGGGCCGTCTCCACCGCCCCTCTGAGCGGCCCGCCGTCTCCACCGCCCCCTGAGCGGCCCGCCGTCTCCACCGCCCCCTGGAGCAGGCCCAACGTCTCCACCGCCCCCTGAGCGGCCCGCCGTCTCCACCGCCCCCTGAGCGGCCCGCCGTCTCCACCGCCCCCTGGAGCAGCCCGCCGTCTCCACCGCCCCCTGAGCGGCCCGCCGTCTCCCCACGCCTCCTGGAGCAGCCCGCCGTCTCCACCGCCCCCTGGAGCAGCCCGCCGTCTCCACCGCCCCCTGGAGCGGCGGGCCGGCCGGCCGAGCCAGTGCAGTAGCGTGAAGCGGACAGTTTGTCGAAAAGTGTTGATGTTTGTGTCGGGGCTAATGACCTATGGAGAGCGGTCGGCGGCGGGTGCGACGGTCCGGTGCCGTTGAGCGCCCCAAATGACAGCGCCTAGCCCCCAATGACCCCGCACCGCGCCGCTCCACGCCGCGCCGCGCCACCATATTGCAGCAATTAGACGTCATTAAGGAAATGAGAAGGGACGCGTTATGGCGTACACGCAGACCTTTCGGCCGGCGACATGAATACGTTATGGCCACCGAGGGAGGGAGGTCCTCACGGCACCGGCGGGCATCGGTGGCGCGCGTGGCTCGGGCCTGGATGGCGTGGACGCCCGGTCGACGAGTCACCGACGGCAGCGGCGACGACGGCGGCGGCGGCGGCGGCAGGTCAGAGCGCTATAATTGCCTTTGGGTCGTGCAGTGGAAGTCCCGCGTGTGATTGTTCAGTTGCTATGGTGACAGGGCAGGGCCTCCCGTAAGGATTTTGGACTGGGTGGGCATTTTGGCAGTCTCATTTTCTCGTGATACCCCTATGGTCTGATTAAAATAGCAAAATAGTACGCCAGCCTTCCCAAACCTAAAAATTTCGCGCCTTTTGGCGGCGCAATTGTTAGTGGCTGTCAATTTCTTCTCAATATTAATACTTCTGACGTTTCAGGTGCAGTTTTTTCTTCTAGACCCTACATTTGCAATATCCTGCTTGCACACCTTGCAACCGGTGCAGATTGGCAGTGCCCCAAGCCGCTTGGAACATTTAGGGTTATCAAATAGTAATAATGTATCAAATTAAAATATAAATTAAAAAGTGTAAATGGAGCAAAACCTGTCGTATCGGTCTATGATGTTCGTAGGCATTATTTTGCTCAGTTAAAAATGCAGTCAATGTCCATTTAATATCAAATATGTGCATCAAATTAATCAATAACTAATTAAAACTAAGCAGAGTAATTGTTCGCACCGCTTCGAGGGCGAAAACAAATGCACAACTCATTACTTGCCGTTAGTAACGACGCCCGTAAGTGATATATTTCAATAACTGAGTAATGACTCTTCTGTTACCATTTTGTTAAGGCTTCTCGGCTTCCTTCTGGGATTTGAGAGTCTTCTCTCTGGTTATAACCGAAGGTTGGTTTCACAAGGATAACACTATTATTTAGAATTGTGTTTCCTTTGGGAAACAAACCTGAGCTAATGGATTTGTGAGGGCATCCTTGCCAGGCGCCCCTCTGCTGAGTTCTTCATCTGTATCATTTTATATGCTGCTGACCGGAGTTTCTGTGGCCCGAACGCGAAGAAGTAGCTGCGTCCGAAGCAGGATCTAGCAACTGCACAGCACGGAAACGCGGAACTCTCGTCAGTATCGCTGCAGTAATGATTCCGTGCTGAAACAGTTTACAAGCATGTAGGCCGGCGGAGTGTTTCTTCCTGACCGTTAAGTTTTCACTGTCTCTACTTTTTAGCGTGGATGTGTGGTGTTTAACTTTGCATCCATCCTTACCCGCGCCCCGCCGGGATCTCCAGCCAAACGCGCCCCGCTGGGGGGTTACCCCCCCCCCCCCCCCTCGTATCTTCCGAACCAATGACCGCAGCGAGACGCGCAAGTCGGCGATCAAAAGCTCTCAATGAAACAAATATAATGCATACTCCAAATTCTTAAAATAAGGTCACATGTCAGGTCACGGTCGGGTGAAAATCGAGGTATCTGAGTTGATGGCCATACTTTCCATTCAAAGCCTTATATTGCGACTATTGCCGCACAAAAGTGCTCTAAAAGGTATAATGCATCTCCCGCATACGCGAATGTGAAATTGTAAGCAAAGGTCAAGGTCTTGTCACAAAAGGTCACTATTGCCAAGAGGTCTACGGAAGTCATGCAACACATGTTTTAGGGTTTATTTTACACGTATAATTCGATAGCAGGAGCCATTTTCACAATCTGACCCCATATCATGGCCCTTAGTTGAAGTTCAGGTCAAGATCAGGTCACCTAAAGTCAAAACTTGAAATTGATTAATATAAATAAAAAGGCATGTTTCTAGACCAGTTTTGTCTTTGAAACACGGTGGTGACATTTATTGGTCATTATCTGGTCAGTAAAAGCAAAAAAAACGCAACTTTAAATAATGACGACTTGAGTTACTCATGCTTAGGGAGCCATAAGTCAGTCAAAAATAAAGATATTGCTTTCAAATGAAATGAAATGAGAAGAAAAAAATCAAAATGTGGTGTTGGTATCGTCCATACTCGGTTCTCCAATATATATCCCGTTTTTGTTTAGTATCTTAAAGATAACTTTTATTTCGTGGAAATTTCTCCGAAAAGAAGTATTTTCTTTAGATTTTTTTTTGGGGTCAAAAGCAATTTTTCTGCCAATTAGAAATGGCCATTTTGAAATAAAAATATATTTGTCTTTCTTTGACGTTTCGTATTGCAATTTGCGTTACAACTTGATTTTCTATGATTTTTCAAACATTTATCGTTTTTCCACCAAAAATGGCATGGCATGACGTCATTAAAACGTCATTATCTCCCAAAGGCCTTCACCAATTGAATTAAAATTTGGTGAGAAGGCGTATAATTAAAGCAGCATAATGTGCAAAAAATTACGTCGATATATTTTATATTTTTCAAGTTATTGAGAAAGTCTGGGAGGGGGGGGGGAACTTATCCACCAGCGTGGCGCGGGTTAACCTGACTGCTGGAATAAAACCGTCTTGCATGGAAAAATCGTGAATACAAATACAAAATGACGGGAACACGATGAAACTTTTTTTATATTATATCTGAACTCAGGAAATCGCCCAAATCACACAGTAATGAGGGATGTCCAGTGCAGCAGTTAGTATAGCATTGATTGTGCTGTGTAGATATGGGTAATAGCTACCCAGATCATAATGCATTACTATAATAATAATGACTCTAATCCGTGGGTTTTCTCTGTGCTGAATTCCGATTTGGTGTGGCGTGATTAGTCTTTCCAGGCGCATCCAAATGCTTCCAAACAGGAAAAATTGACTACCGATACCAGAATGGTTATTTTGTTGCTTTTTGGTCACCGAGAGGGGACGGGAGATTACGAATGCCCGTAATTTCTTGTTTACAACTGGGTGGGCAAATTGTCGCCACTGGGTGGGCATTTTGGAGCACTGGGTGGGCATTTGCCCACCCAGTTCCTACTTACGGGAGGCCCTGTGACAAGGGCATGGGAGAGGTTCTGCGTGGTCGCCAGGCTTTCGTCTTATGTTATATGGCAACTGATAGGTTTCAGTCTTGATGATTTCGGTAAGAGCTGGCATGAATATGTCACGCTCTCGGATTTTGGTCAATAACTAGGCAGATATGCACTCGCACGAATACGATTTCGATGAGTGCAAGGCTTCCTTCCATACTGACATTTGAGCTACATGTTATACCAAGATCGAGGGCGCTGCACTTCTTTCGCTGTGCTTATCACGGCCTTCGTTTATTATTCCTTGATGTATGTCCATACTTAGTTGCCGCGATTCTTGTTCCACAGCTGATATAAAATCTGAGGTTAAATGCTATGCAAGGTTAGGCAAGACTAGATAAGATGAGCTGGCTTAATTATAAAGGAAAGCACAACAAGATGGAGTGTTTGCAAACTTCCTGATAAAATATTACGAATATGAAGAGCTGTATGCAAGAGAATGCAAGTGTGAAAAACTATGTCACAGATTAGTTTACAAAAAGTGATACATAATACTGCAGGCGGAGGTGTTCGGATTTTCGCGACCGCCAAGTTCTGAGAAACGATAAAATTAGTATATAATGAAAGATAGACTAGAATAGAATACAAATTTTTAGCGGTAGTTTCAAATCGAAGTGTTAGGACCCGTGAACCAAGAATACTAAGCTCTCACTCTGAGGCTTCTTGTGGAAAGAAGCTCTCGTCAGCAAAGCAAAGGCGTTACAGGTGTTTTACTGGCTAGACATTGTCGTTGGTAGAGGAGAGCGTTCCCAGACAACTCTGTCGCACGAAGAGAGAAACATCTTGCAGACCCTCCACTAAAATCCCCTACAGGTATATTGATTTTGAGCCATAATTGCTCAGCCCAAAACTGATTATTTGTATTGACCGCTTCCTTCGCCACCATGTGTCTTAACCATTTGATCACGCCAACTCGGAAGTCAGTCTCGCAGCCGCGCAGTCTCGCAGTCTCGCAGTCTCGCAGTTTCGCAGTCTCGCAGTCTCGCAGTCTCGCAGTCTCGCAGTCTCGCAGTATCGCAGTCACGTGTATCGTGCCTCACCGCGCGACACCACCGACCGACCGCCCCCGGCAATTCGCCACCACGAGAGGCAGCGAGCGCGGCCCGCCGGGGGTCAGCCTGGCTGGCGTGTCACCCACCTCCACTTACGGCGTTAATGCCTGCACGGGGTGCGCCTGGCCGAAGGGTTGGCCCAATAGCGGTGGTCATTACGATAATTTACGCAGCGGAGTAGGCCCCGGTGTGGCCAGCGGGCGGTGGCACGACTCAATCTTAGCTTCTTGCGCTGTCAACACGGCCGTGAAGGTCATGAGGTCACGCCCAGCGGGCACGAGGGAAAGGTGGGTGGAGTCACCACCGTGGAGGGATGGGCTGGCTGGGAGCTGGGTGATGTAGAGAGGGCTACAACTTTATCGTGGGCGCCGCCTACACACACATGATAGAAACGGGAGACGGGGATGGGCATGCGTGTGGTCCAGCGTATGCGTGGTTGGTTGGTGTTTTTAACTGACTCACTGGAGATGTATTTGGAACGGCGATGAGCAAGTAAATAGGGTGAACTACTTATTGGGAGCTAGGTCGATTGAAGCGGTGAAGTCAGAAGACCGAGTTTGAACAAAACGCACCACTTAAAACGAATGGCTACCGTGTGCGGTACAGTCGTTCTTGAAAGTATTAAGTATCTGTGCGAAAATCACGCAGTTACTTTTTAATTAAAACAGAAAGTGTGCCACAGCTAATTCATTTCCATATCAAACACTTTTTCTGCTTTCGGACAAATTTCGGACAAAAAAAAAAATGATTTTCGGACAGTTTCGGACGGACAGCTGACCATGGTCTTGGACATCGGTCGGACATTGGACAAATATTTTCTGAAACTGGCACCACTAGTCTAGATCACAATTTGCACCGCTGAAGAACTGTCTCGCCTCCACAGCTGTGGAGGCGAGACAGTTCTTCAGCGGTGCAAAATGTGATCCAGACTAGTGGTGCCAGTTTCAGAAAATATTTGTCCAATGTCCGACCGATGTCCCAAGACCATGGTCAGCTGTCCGTCCGAAACTGTCCGAAAATCATTGTTTGTCCGAAATTTGTCCGAAAGCAGAAAAAGTGTTTGATATGGAAATGAATTAGCTGTGGTACACTTTCTGTTTTAATAAAAAGTAACTGCGTGATTTTCGCGACAAGCCATCCTTGGGCATTGGATGTCCGAAAATGTCCAAAGAAATATGCTTATGTCCGTCCGAAAACCGAATCGGTCTTTGGACAAATTCGGAATTCCGAAAAGGATTGTACCGATTGGCACCACTAATCCAGACCCAGAGGTGATACACCGAATGGGCAGAAATTGATTTACCGTAATTTCTGGTCAAATGAAATTAATAATCGCATGGCAACCGATCAGCGTTCACTCTTTTCTCACCACCCCTCACTCTTTTCTCACCACCCCTCACTCTTTTCTCACCACCCTCACTGACTCAGCTAGGCATCGGGTAACCCCTACGGCACTGATGAAACCAGTCCCCCACGCTGACGCGTCCCTCGCTGCGGGAAGGGCCTCCCGCTCCCGGCTCTCTCCCCGCTCCTCGCTCTCTCCTGCTCCCCGCTCTCTCCTGCTCCCCTCTGCTACCCTCCGACAGCGCCGGTCGATATGCCCTATCTCTGCAGCAAAAACGACTGGCTCATATCGCATTTCAAGGCCACGTGACATGGAACACGGGCGCCAGACTTTAAACTAGGGCCTTTAACTGGCTTTGAGCCGAACGGCTGACGCCAGAGCAACTGAAGAGGCACGGAGAAGCTCCCTCGCCGAGTCGGACAAGGGAGGCGTGTACTTCCAGGCTGCCAAATAGCGCATGAGCGGCGAGCACTTGTGGGGTTTCCTGCTGTTACCAGAAAGAGTTGCAAGCAAGGCAACGGAGCGGCAGCATTGAGGTTAAATGTTCGATACTACGATCATACTAGTTTGAATTAGAAATAACGCAAATTATCTCGGAATGATGAAATTCTGGCTTTGTGAAAGCCAACGTCCAAAATTATTCAGTTTTACTTCAACACTTTCACTTCGACTTCCCAGTCTCTTATATAAAGAAGGTGTATGTATTATTGCGGAAAATTTTGAAATTGGCGGAACAGCTTGACATTTACGAATGTCATACGATACCAGTTTACTGATTGGTTGCTTCTTTTCCAGTGAATACGGCTGCTTAGTAAACAGCGCACACTAGTCAATACTCATATGACGACTGTGATGCTTCGCACACAAATCCGCTGTGACGACGGCGACGGAGACGACGGGGCGACGTCAGGGCAAGATTAGCGCAGCCTCACGAATTGCCCTTTGATCTAATCACGCCGCGCCGCGCCAGTATCAGATGAAACGTCCCGCCTCTGGCCACAACCGCTCGGAACCTCTCGAGCCGCCCTCCCCGCCTTCCCCACGCTCCCACGCTCCCCACGCTCCACACGCTTCACACGCTCCACACGTGTTTGTGTTTGTGGTTTGTGTGTTTGTGGGTTTGCGTGGAGCGCGCGTGGAGCGTGTGGAGCCACGCTCCACGCGCGCTCCACGCAAACCCAGCGGCTGGCGGCCGCGCGGCGGGACGTTCACAGCGACAGCTTGCTCAGTCATCGCCCGAGGCACAATGGGGGCTTTCAGAGGCCCGGGGCGGTCCGGGGGCGGCGCGGTGTACGCCTTTGTGGTCGGTATGCTGGCGGAGGGCCCTGGGCAGCTCGAGGCGGCCCGGGGCGGCCAGGGGGCGGCCCGGGGCGGCCAGGGGCGGCCCGGGGCGGCTCAGGGCGGCCCGGGGCGGCGCGGTGCACGGTCTTTGTGGTCGGTTTGCTGGCGGAGGGGCCCTGGGCGGCCCGGGGGCGGCCCGGGGGCGGCGCGGGTGCACGTCTTTGTGGTCGGTATGCTGGCGGTTGGTGGGCAATGTCCAGCCCGGTCTCGAGGCCGACCGGGGCACGGCGTGGCGGATCGCTGTGATGGTTGGCGTCGTGGCAGACGAAAAGTGAATGGGGGGAGATGCAGAAATCGATGAGTTGACGTGAGTGTTAGACATGGGTGGCTGATGTGGTGGGGTGGGAGTGTTAGACATTGTTGACTGATGTGGTGGGGTGGGTGAGTGTTAGACATTGGTGACTGATGTGGTGGGGGTGGGAGTGTTAGACATTGGTGACTGATGTGGTGGGGTGGGAGTGTTAGACACGGGTGACTGATGTGGTGGGGATGGGAGTGTTAGACATTGGTGGCTGATGTGGTGGGGTGGGAGTGTTAGACATTGTTGACTGATGTGGTGGGGTGGGAGTGTTAGACATTGGTGATTGATGTGGTGGGGTGGGAGTGTTAGACACGGGTGACTGATGTGGTGGGATGGGAGTGTTAGACATTGGTGACTGATGTGGGTGGGGTGGGAGTGTTAGACATTGGTGACTGATGTGGTGGGGTGGGAGTATTAGACATTGGTGACTGATGTGGTGGGGTGGGAGTGTTAGACATTTGGTGATTGATGTGGTGGGGTGGGAGTGTTAGACACGGGTGACTGATGTGGTGGGATGGGAGTGTTATACATTGGTGACTGATGTGGTGGGGTGGGAGTGTTAGACACGGGTGACTGATGTGGTGGGGTGGAGTGTTAGACATTGGTGACTGATGTGGTGGGGTGGGAGTGTTAGACATTGGTGACTGATGTGGTGGGGTGGGAGTGTTTAGACATTGTTGACTGATGTGGTGGGGTGAGAGTATTAGACATTGGTGACTGATGTGGTGGGGTGGGAGTATTAGACATTGGTGACTGATGTGGTGGGGGTGGGAGTGTTAGACATGGGTGGCTGATGTGGTAGGTGGGAGTGTTAGACATGGGTGGCTGATGTGGTGGGGTGGGAGTGTTAGACATTGGTGACTGATGTGTGGGGTGGGAGTGTTAGACATTGGTGAATGATGTGGTGGGGTGGGAGTGTTAGACATTGGTGACTGATGTAGTGGGATGGGAGTGTTAGACATTGGTGACTGATGTGGTGGGGTGGGAGTGTTAGATATTGGTGACTGATGTGGTGGGGTGGGAGTGTTAGACATTGGTGACTGATGTGGTGGGGTGGGAGTGTTAGACACGGGTGACTGATGTGGTGGGATGGGAGTGTTAGACATTGGTGACTGATGTGGTGGGGTGGGAGTGTTAGAAATTGGTGACTGATGTGGTGGGGTGGGAGTGTAGACATTAGTTACTGATGTGGTGGGGTGGGGAGTGTTAAACATTAGTGACTGATGTGGTAGGGTGGGAATGTTAGACATTGGTGACTGATGTGGTGGGGTGGGAGTGTTAGACATTAGTGACTGATGTGGTGGGGTGGGAGTGTTAGACATTAGTGACTGATGTGGTGGGGTGGGAGTGTTAGACATTGGTGACTGATGTGTGGTGGGGTGGAGTGTTAGACACGGTGTGGCTGAGTAGGGAGTCATGAAGCAATTGTAGCACATGACATTGCACATGCAGCTTACTTGGACAGCATGATGGCGCTAATCTTTATATCTAGTCTTTATATTACTCATAAATCGATTAACTGAATGCTTGGCGCTAATTCAGTTGCGATATGACATTCATACCAGCAGAGATTAAAATAGTGTTAAAATCCATTCCGTGTTCATATTTATGGAATATCTATGTTCTTAAGTTAGTAGGTCCAGTAAGGCAATTATTTATTTTGTTATACACGGTAAGCTAGGTTGTGCCCAATGACAGGCGCTTAATGTTGATTTGCAGACATATTGGTTTGCAGTTATGGCCAGGCCAGGCGAATATTTATCCGCCGAAGTGAGAAGGAGCCATGATCCACATTTATGCGGGCCAAATAAAATTTATCACGAGCTAATCGAACATTGTGCTTAAAATGAATAACCCTGCATATCGATTGATGGGAATGAACATTGAAGTAATGACCAGTTAACGCGGGATTTCCGGTCTAAATCGCCTGAGAGCCCCGCTCCTTTTCGCCACTGTGCTTCGTACGACCAACATCGGTCACAGTCGGTCACAGTCGGTCACAGTCGGTCACAGTCACAGTCATCGGTCACAGTCGGTCATCGGTCACAGTCATCGGTCACAGTCGGTCACAGTCACAATCATCGGTCACAGTCGGTCACAGTCACAATCATCGGTCACAGTCTGCCACAGTCACAGTCATCGGTCACAGTCGGTCACAGTCACAGTCACAATCATTGGTCACAGTCGGTCACAATCACAGTCACAATCATCGGTCACAGTCGGTCACAGTCACAATCATCGGTCACAGTCTGCCACAGTCACAGTCATCTGTCACAGTCAGTCACAGTCACAGACATTGGTCACAGTCGGTCACAGTCACAATCATATGTCACAGTCGGTCACAGTCACAATCATCGGTCACAGTCGGTCACAGTCGGTCACAGTCACAATCATCGGTCACAGTCACAGTCATCTGCCACAGTCACAGTCACTCAGTCACAGTCACAATCATCGGTCACAGTCGGTCACACAGTCGGGTCACAGTCGGGCACAGTCACAGTCATTGGTCACAGTCGGTCACAGTCACAGTCACCGGTCACAGTCGGGTACAGTCACAGTCATCGGTCACAGTCGGTCACATGCAGTCATCGGTCACATTCAGTCACATTCACAGTCATCGGTCACACGGTCACAGTCACAGTCATCGGTCACAGTCGGTCACAGTCACATTCATCGGGTCACCGGTCACAGTCGGGTACAGTCACAGTCATCGGTCACAGTCGGTCAC
>JAXIVJ010003128.1:0-98235 GCA_036785665.1 Chirona hameri
TGTCACGCTACTGAACAGACTTATGAGCAGGGAATATGCCCCGCCTGCCTTAGCTAACCTACTCACCTACCGATGTCAGGTGACAGACTGCGTAACACGCTCAGCAGCGGCACCGCTCTTACAGCTACCGCTGATAAGAACCGAACTGCAGCGCCGGTCTTTCGGTTATAGGGCCCTACAGAACTGGAACAAACAGTACACCCCGCCCTACCACCACAAGTCTGATAACTAGGGTGTGATAGTAATATGGTCTACAGATGGCAATGACTGTTGTTAGGGTGTCACAATATGAGAAAACGTGTGTGGTTTCATGATAAGTGTACACTGTATAGTGTTGTATATCATGTATTCTGTGACTGAACATAGAATAGCCAGTTTTCTGGATATGTTCAGAATATATCTGATTCTGATTCTGAAGACGTCGGGTTCGACGAACACGACGTAAGCTGGTGACCCCCGTGACCAATGACTGACATCGAACCTCTCAGAAGCTCACCCGGTGCAGCCAGAAACACAACACCTGCAGCCAGAAACACAACACCTGCAGCCAGAAACACAGCACCTGCAGCCAGAAACACAGCACCTGCAGCCAGAAACACAACACCTGCATCCAGAAACACAGCACCTGCAGCCATAAACACAACACCTGCAGCCATAAACACCTGCAGCCAGAAACACAACACCTGCAGCCAGAAACACAACACCTGCAGCCAGAAACACAACACCTGCAGCCAGAAACACAACACCTGCAGCCAGAAACACAACACCGGCAGCCAGAAACACAACACCGGCAGCCAGAAACACAACACCTGCTGCCAGAAACACAACACCTGCAGCCATAAACACAACACCTGCAGCCAGAAACACAGCACCTGCAGCCAGAAATACAACACCTGCATCCAGAAACACAGCACCTGCAGCCAGAAACACAACACCTGCATCCAGAAACACAGCACCTGCAGCCAGAAACACAACACCTGCAGCCAGAAACACAACACCTGCAGCCAGAAACACAGCACCTGCAGCCAGAAACACAGCACCTGCAGCCAGAAACACAACACCTGCAGCCATAAACACAACACCTGCAGCCATAAACACAACACCTGCATCCAGAAACACAACACCGGCAGCCAGAAACACAACACCTGCAGCCAGAAACACAACACCTGCATCCAGAAACACAGCACCTGCAGCCAGAAACACAACACCTGCAGCCAGAAACACAACACCTGCAGCCAGAAACACAACACCTGCAGCCAGAAACACAACACCTGCAGCCAGAAACACAAAACCTGCAGCCAGAAACACAGCACCTGCAGCCAGAAACACAGCACCTGCAGCCAGAAACACAACACCTGCATCCAGAAACACAGCACCTGCAGCCAGGAACACAACACCTGCAGCCAGAAACACAACACCTGCAGCCAGAAACACAACACCTGCAGCCAGAAACACAACACCTGCAGCCAGAAACACAACACCTGCAGCCAGAAACACAACACCTGCAGCCAGAAACACAGCACCTGCAGCCAGAAACACAGCACCTGCAGCCAGAAACACAACACCTGCAGCCAGAAACACAGCACCTGCAGCCAGAAACACAGCACCTGCAGCCAGAAACAACACCTGCAGCCATAAACACAACACCTGCAGCCAGAAACACAACACCTGCAGCCAGAAACACAACACCTGCAGCCAGAAACACAACACCTGCAGCCAGAAACACAACACCTGCAGCCAGAAACACAACACCTGCAGCCAGAAACACAACACCTGCAGCCAGAAACACAACACCTGCAGCCAGAAACACAACACCTGAAGCCAGAAACACAACACCTGCAGCCAGAAACACAACACCTGCAGCCAGAAACAACACCTGCAGCCAGAAACACAACACCGGCAGCCAGAAACACAACACCGGCAGCCAGAAACACAACACCTGCTGCCAGAAACACAACACCTGCAGCCAGAAACACAACACCTGCAGCCAGAAACACAGCACTTGCAGCCAGAAACACAGCACCTGCAGCCAGAAACACAACACCTGCAGCCAGAAACACAACACCTGCAGCCAGAAACACAACACCTGCAGCCAGAAACACAACACCTGCAGCCAGAAACACAACACCTGCGGGCAGAAACACAACACCTGCAGCCAGAAACACAGCACCTGCAGCCAGAAACACAACACCTGCAGCCAGAAACACAACACCTGCAGCCAGAAACACAACACCTGCAGCCAGAAACACAAAACCTGCAGCCAGAAACACAACACCTGCAGCCAGAAACACAACACCTGCAGCCAGAAACACAAAACCTGCAGCCAGAAACACAGCACCTGCAGCCAGAAACACAACACCTGCAGCCAGAAACACAACACCTGCATCCAGAAACACAGCACCTGCATCCAGAAACACAACACCTGCAGCCAGAAACACAACACCTGCAGCCAGAAACACAGCACCTGCAGCCAGAAACACAACACCTGCAGCCAGAAACACAACACCTGCAGCCAGAAACACAACACCTGCAGCCAGAAACACAGCACCTGCAGCCAGAAACACAACACCTGCAGCCAGAAACACAGCACCTGCAGCCAGAAACACAACACCTGCAGCCAGAAACACAACACCTGCAGCCAGAAACACAACACCTGCAGCCATAAACACAACACCTGCAGCCAGAAACACAACACCTGCAGCCAGAAACACAGCACCTGCAGCCATAAACACAACACCTGCAGCCATAAACAACACCTGCAGCCAGAAACACAACACCTGCAGCCAGAAACAACACTTGCAGC
This sequence comes from Chirona hameri, assembly GCA_036785665.1. NCBI lineage: Eukaryota > Metazoa > Arthropoda > Thecostraca > Balanomorpha > Balanidae > Chirona > Chirona hameri. Next base: position 2,804 of record JAXIVJ010003128.1, read on the forward strand.
CAGAAACACAACACCTGCAGCCAAAAACACAACACCTGCAGCCAGAAACACAACACCTGCAGCCAGAAACACAACACCTGCAGCCAGAAACACAACACCTGCAGCCAGAAACACAGCACCTGCAGCCAGAAACACAGCACCTGCAGCCAGAAACACAACACCTGCATCCAGAAACACAGCACCTGCAGCCAGAAACACAACACCTGCAGCCAGAAACACAACACCTGCAGCCAGAAACACAACACCTGCAGCCAGAAACACAACACCTGCAGCCATAAACACAACACCTGCAGCCATAAACACAACACCTGCAGCCAGAAACACAACACCTGCAGCCAGAAACACAACACCTGCAGCCAGAAACACAACACCTGCAGCCAGAAACACAACACCTGCAGCCAGAAACACAACACCTGCAGCCAGAAACACAACACCTGCAGCCAGAAACACAACACCTGCAGCCAGAAACACAACACCTGCAGCCAGAAACACAACACCTGCAGCCAGAAACACAACACCTGCAGCCAGAAACACAACACCTGCAGCCAGAAACACAACACCTGCAGCCAGAAACACAACACCTGCAGCCATAAACACAACACATGCAGCCAGAAACACAACACCTGCAGCCAGAAACACAACACCTGCAGCCAGAAACACAAAACCTGCAGCCAGAAACACAACACCTGCAGCCAGAAACACAGCACCTGCAGCCAGAAACACAGCACCTGCAGCCAGAAACACAACACCTGCATCCAGAAACACAGCACCTGCAGCCAGAAACACAACACCTGCAGCCATAAACACAACACCTGCAGCCAGAAACACAGCACCTGCAGCCAGAAACACAACACCTGCATCCAGAAACACAGCACCTGCAGCCAGAAACACAACACCTGCAGCCATAAACACAACACCTGCAGCCATAAACACAACACCTGCAGCCATAAACACAACACCTGCAGCCATAAACACAACACCTGCAGCCAGAAACACAACACCTGCAGCCAGAAACACAACACCTGCAGCCAGAAACACAACACCTGCAGCCAGAAACACAACGCCTGCAGCCAGAAACACAACACCACTCTACCATCGCCCCAAGTTCAGCTGCTAGATTGCGGCTTCAGTTGTGACTTACAGCACCCATCTTTCAGTGCCAGCTCTCAGGCAGCCGGCCACGTGCCGCCGGCTGTCTCTGGGAGAACCCGGTCTGTACTCACACAGCTGGACGAAGGAGTGAAGCGGCCCGATGCCGCCCAGCACGCTGGGAAGCTGGTTGCGCCGGATGTCGATCAGCCATTCGTTCAGCGCGTGCTGCACCAGACGATCCAGACCCAGCAGTCTGCCGGCAGAGAGGGAACGGAAGAGGCCAGTCAGACATCAGACGCAGCCGAGGGCGGCGCGATGACCAACTCAAGAGTCCTCGCCCTAGTTTGCACAGGCCATGACCGAGCCAGGCTGCTAGCTGAATGAAACCGGCAAAGGATAACATTGTCATATTAAACCAGTGTACGGACGACGGGTGGGATGTTAATATCATTTCGCATTTACAGAGGAAAACACATTTACGGGCCCAAATCTTGCTGGACGAAATTACCGTCAGCTCTTCGCAGAACCGAAATTAGACATCAGTTGACCATTGTAGTTATATGCGACACCAATTACGAGATGGCGACCCCGCTTCGTCAGAGTCGCTGCCGTCGCAGCCATACTGCGGCAGCACGGCAGCCGAGGAGCGCTACCCCCAGACAGACAGGACAGACAGGACAGACAGGACAGACAGGACAGACAGGACAGACAGGACAGACAGGACAGACAGGACAGACAGGACAGACAGGACAGACAGGACAGACAGGACAGACAGGACAGACAGGACAGACAGGACAGACAGGACAGACAGGACAGACAGGACAGACAGGACAGACAGGACAGACAGGACAGACAGGACAGACAGGACAGACAGGACAGACAGGACAGACAGGACAGACAGGACAGACAGGACAGACAGGACAGACAGGACAGACAGGACAGACAGGACAGACAGGACAGACAGGACAGACAGGACAGACAGGACAGACAGGACAGACAGGACAGACAGGACAGACAGGACAGACAGGACAGACAGGACAGACAGGACAGACAGGACAGACAGGACAGACAGGACAGACAGGACAGACAGGACAGACAGGACAGACAGGACAGACAGGACAGACAGGACAGACAGGACAGACAGGACAGACAGGACAGACAGGACAGACAGGACAGACAGGACAGACAGGACAGACAGGACAGACAGGACAGACAGGACAGACAGGACAGACAGGACAGACAGGACAGACAGGACAGACAGGACAGACAGGACAGACAGGACAGACAGGACAGACAGGACAGACAGGACAGACAGGACAGACAGGACAGACAGGACAGACAGGACAGACAGGACAGACAGGACAGACAGGACAGACAGGACAGACAGGACAGACAGGACAGACAGGACAGACAGGACAGACAGGACAGACAGGACAGACAGGACAGACAGGACAGACAGGACAGACAGGACAGACAGGACAGACAGGACAGACAGGACAGACAGGACAGACAGGACAGACAGGACAGACAGGACAGACAGGACAGACAGGACAGACAGGACAGACAGGACAGACAGGACAGACAGGACAGACAGGACAGACAGGACAGACAGGACAGACAGGACAGACAGGACAGACAGGACAGACAGGACAGACAGGACAGACAGGACAGACAGGACAGACAGGACAGACAGGACAGACAGGACAGACAGGACAGACAGGACAGACAGGACAGACAGGACAGACAGGACAGACAGGACAGACAGGACAGACAGGACAGACAGGACAGACAGGACAGACAGGACAGACAGGACAGACAGGACAGACAGGACAGACAGGACAGACAGGACAGACAGGACAGACAGGACAGACAGGACAGACAGGACAGACAGGACAGACAGGACAGACAGGACAGACAGGACAGACAGGACAGACAGGACAGACAGGACAGACAGGACAGACAGGACAGACAGGACAGACAGGACAGACAGGACAGACAGGACAGACAGGACAGACAGGACAGACAGGACAGACAGGACAGACAGGACAGACAGGACAGACAGGACAGACAGGACAGACAGGACAGACAGGACAGACAGGACAGACAGGACAGACAGGACAGACAGGACAGACAGGACAGACAGGACAGACAGGACAGACAGGACAGACAGGACAGACAGGACAGACAGGACAGACAGGACAGACAGGACAGACAGGACAGACAGGACAGACAGGACAGACAGGACAGACAGGACAGACAGGACAGACAGGACAGACAGGACAGACAGGACAGACAGGACAGACAGGACAGACAGGACAGACAGGACAGACAGGACAGACAGGACAGACAGGACAGACAGGACAGACAGGACAGACAGGACAGACAGGACAGACAGGACAGACAGGACAGACAGGACAGACAGGACAGACAGGACAGACAGGACAGACAGGACAGACAGGACAGACAGGACAGACAGGACAGACAGGACAGACAGGACAGACAGGACAGACAGGACAGACAGGACAGACAGGACAGACAGGACAGACAGGACAGACAGGACAGACAGGACAGACAGGACAGACAGGACAGACAGGACAGACAGGACAGACAGGACAGACAGGACAGACAGGACAGACAGGACAGACAGGACAGACAGGACAGACAGGACAGACAGGACAGGACAGACAGGACAGACAGGACAGACAGGACAGACAGGACAGACAGGACAGACAGGACAGACAGGACAGACAGGACAGACAGGACAGACAGGACAGACAGGACAGACAGGACAGACAGGACAGACAGGACACAGGACAGACAGGACAGACAGGACAGAAAGGACAGACAGGACAGACAGGACAGACAGGACAGACAGGACAGACATGACAGACATGACATACATGACAGACATGACAGACAGGACAGACAGGACAGACAGGACAGACAGGACAGACAGGACAGACAGGACAGACAGGACAGACAGCGGCCCTACTGACCCGCTCTTGTGGCTGATGCGCTTCAGTCGGATCTCGGAGCAGTTGAGCTGGCCCAGGCCGATGATGAGGCCGATCACCGGACCGAACTGGCCGATGTCGACCCGCTTGCCCTGGTAGTCGATCCTAATCAGCACCTCCGGAGAGAATGTGAAGGTCCTGAGGGGCGACAGGAGCCAGTCACATCACATCCATACTGACCACATAGACATCACACCGAGTCCTCTGGAGCCAGTCACATCACACAGTCATACTGACCACATAGACATCACACCGAGTCCTCTGGAGCCAGTCACATCACACAGTCATACTGACCACATAGACATCACACCGAGTCCTCTGGAGCCAGTCACATCACACAGCCATACTGACCACATAGACATCACACCGAGTCCTCTGGAGCCAGTCACATCACACAGCCATACTGACCACATAGACATCACACCGAGTCCTCTGGAGCCAGTCACATCACACAGTCATACTGACCACATAGACATCACACCGAGTCCTCTGGAGCCAGTCACATCATACAGCCATACTGAACACATAGACATCACACCGAGTCCTCTGGAGCCAGTCACATCATACAGCCATACTGAACACATAGACATCACACCGAGTCCTCTGGAGCCAGTCACATCACACAGCCATACTGACCACATAGACATCACACCGAGTCCTCTGGAGCCAGTCACATCACAGCCATACTGACCACATAGACATCACACCGAGTCCTCTGGAGCCAGTCACATCACACAGTCATACTGACCACATAGACATCACACCGAGTCCTCTGGAGCCAGTCACATCAGTCATACTGACCACATAGACATCACACCGAGTCCTCTGGAGCCAGTCACATCACACAGTCATACTGACCACATAGACATCACACCGAGTCCTCTGGAGCCAGTCACATCATACAGCCATACTGACCACATAGACATCACACCGAGTCCTCTGGAGCCAGTCACATCACACAGCCATACTGACCACATAGACATCACACCGAGTCCTCTGGAGCCAGTCACATCATACAGCCATACTGACCACATAGACATCACACCGAGTCCTCTGGAGTCAGTCACATCATACAGCCATACTGACCACATAGACATCACACCGAGTCCTCTGGAGCCAGTCACATCACACAGCCATACTGACCACATAGACATCACACCGAGTCCTCTGGAGCCAGTCACATCACAGCCATACTGACCACATATACATTGTTGTTTGTTTGTTGGGGCTTAAGGGCGCGACGACTGCATGGTCAATTTGCGCCCAAACCACATAGACATCACACCGAGTCCTCTGGAGCCAGTCACATCACACAGCCATACTGACCACATAGACATCACACCGAGTCCTCTTCAGAGCCAGTCACATCACACAGCCATACTGACCACATAGACATCACACCGAGTCCTCTGGAGCCAGTCACATCACAGCCATACTGACCACATATACATTGTTGTTTGTTTGTTGGGGCTTAAGGGCGCGACGACTGCATGGTCAATTTGCGCCCAAACCACATAGACATCACACCGAGTCCTCTGGAGCCAGTCACATCACACAGTCATACTGACCACAGACATCACACCGAGTCCTCTGGAGCCAGTCACATCACACAGTCATACTGACCACATAGACATCACACCGAGTCCTCTGGAGCCAGTCACATCATACAGTCATACTGACCACATAGACATCACACCGAGTCCTCTGGAGCCAGTCACATCATACAGCCATACTGACCACATAGACATCACACCGAGTCCTCTGGAGCCAGTCACATCACACAGCCATACTGACCACATAGACATCACACCGAGTCCTCTTCAGCGCCAGTCACATCATACAGCCATACTGACCACACAGACATCACACCGAGTCCTCTGGAGCCAGTCACATCACACAGCCATACTGACCACATAGACACCACACCGAGTCCTCTAGAGCCAGTCACATCATACAGCCATACTGACCACATAGACATCACACCGAGTCCTCTGGAGCCAGTCACATCATACAGTCATACTGATCACATAGACATCACACCGAGTCCTCTGGAGCCAGTCACATCACACAGCCATACTGACCACATAGACATCACACCGAGTCCTCTGGAGCCAGTCACATAACACAGTCATACTGATCACATAGACATCACACCGAGTCCTCTGGAGCCAGTCACATCATACAGCCATACTGACCACATAGACATCACACCGAGTCCTCTGGAGCCAGTCACATCACACAGTCATACTGACCACATAGACATCACACCGAGTCCTCTAGAGCCAGTCACATCACACAGCCATACTGACCACATAGACATCACACCGAGTCCTCTGGAGCCAGTCACATCATACAGCCATACTGACCACATAGACATCACACCGAGTCCTCTGGAGCCAGTCACATCACACAGCCATACTGGCCACATAGACATCACACCGAGTCCTCTGGAGCCAGTCACATCACACAGTCATACTGACCACATAGACATCACACCGAGTCCTCTGGAGCCAGTCACATCATACAGCCATACTGACCACATAGACATCACACCGAGTCCTCTGGAGCCAGTCACATAACACAGTCATACTGATCACATAGACATCACACCGAGTCCTCTGGAGTCAGTCACATCACACAGCCATACTGACCACATAGACATCACACCGAGTCCTCTAGAGCCAGTCACATCACACAGCCATACTGACCACATAGACATCACACCGAGTCCTCTGGAGCCAGTCACATCATACAGCCATACTGACCACATAGACATCACACCGAGTCCTCTGGAGCCAGTCACATCACACAGTCATACTGACCACATAGACATCACACCGAGTCCTCTGGAGCCAGTCACATCATACAGTCATACTGACCACATAGACATCACACCTAGTCCTCTTCAGCGCCAGTCACATCACACAGCCATACTGACCACATAGACATCACACAGAGTCCTCTGGAGCCAGTCACATCACACAGTCATACTGACCACATAGACATCACACCGAGTCCTCTGGAGCCAGTCATATCACACAGTCATACTGACCACATAGACATCACACCGAGTCCTCTGGAGCCAGTCACATCATACAGCCATACTGACCACATAGACATCACACCGAGTCCTCTGGAGCCAGTCACATCACACAGCCATACTGACCACATAGACATCACACCGAGTCCTCTGGAGCCAGTCACATCACACAGTCATACTGACCACATAGACATCACACCGAGTCCTCTGGAGCCAGTCACATCACACAGCCATACTGACCACATAGACATCACACCGAGTCCTCTGGAGCCAGTCACATCACACAGCCATACTGACCACATAGACATCACACCGAGTCCTCTTCAGCGCCAGTCACATCATACAGCCATACTGACCACATAGACATCACACCGAGTCCTCTGCAGCCAGTCACATCACATTCATACTGACCACATAGACATCACACCGAGTCCTCTGGAGCCAGTCACATCATACAGCCATACTGACCACAGACATCACACCGAGTCCTCTGGAGCCAGTCACATCACACAGCCATACTGACCACATAGACATCACACCGAGTCCTCTGGAGCCAGTCACATCATACAGCCATACTGACCACATAGACATCACACCGAGTCCTCTTCAGCGCCAGTCACATCACACAGCCATACTGACCACATAGACATCACACCGAGTCCTCTGGAGCCAGTCACATCACACAGCCATACTGACCACATAGACATCACACCGAGTCCTCTGGAGTCAGTCACATCATACAGCCATACTGACCACATAGACATCACACCGAGTCCTCTTCAGCGCCAGTCACATCATACAGCCATACTGACCACATAGACATCACACCGAGTCCTCTTCAGCGTCAGTCACATCACACAGCCATACTGACCACATAGACATCACACCGAGTCCTCTGGAGCCAGTCACATCACACAGCCATACTGACCACATAGACATCACACCGAGTCCTCTGGAGTCAGTCACATCACACAGCCATACTGACCACAGACATCACACCGAGTCCTCTGGAGCCAGTCACATCATACAGCCATACTGACCACATAGACATCACACCGAGTCCTCTGGAGCCAGTCACATCACACAGCCATACTGACCACATAGACATCACACCGAGTCCTCTGGAGCCAGTCACATCACACAGCCATACTGACCACATAGACATCACACCGAGTCCTCTTCAGCGCCAGTCACATCATACAGCCATACTGACCACATAGACATCACACCGAGTCCTCTTCAGCGCCAGTCACATCACACAGCCATACTGACCACATAGACATCACACCGAGTCCTCTGGAGTCAGTCACATCACACAGCCATACTGACCACATAGACATCACACCGAGTCCTCTAGAGCCAGTCACATCATACAGCCATACTGACCACATAGACATCACACCGAGTCCTCTGGAGCCAGTCACATCACACAGCCATACTGACCACATAGACATCACACCGAGTCCTCTGGAGCCAGTCACATCACACAGCCATACTGACCACATATACATCACACCGAGTCCTCTTCAGCGCCAGTCACATCATACAGCCATACTGACCACATAGACATCACACCGAGTCCTCTGCAGCCAGTCACATCACACAGTCATACTGACCACATAGACATCACACCGAGTCCTCTGGAGTCAGTCACATCATACAGCCATACTGACCACATAGACATCACACCGAGTCCTCTTCAGCGCCAGTCACATCACACAGCCATACTGACCACATAGACATCACACCGAGTCCTCTGGAGCCAGTCACATCATACAGCCATACTGACCACATAGACATCACACCGAGTCCTCTGGAGCCAGTCACATCATACAGCCATACTGACCACATAGACATCACACCGAGTCCTCTGGAGCCAGTCACATCATACAGCCATACTGACCACATAGACATCACACCGAGTCCTCTGGAGCCAGTCACATCACACAGTCATACTGACCACATAGACATCACACCGAGTCCTCTGGAGCCAGTCACATCATACAGCCATACTGACCACATAGACATCACACCGAGTCCTCTGGAGCCAGTCACATCATACAGCCATACTAACCACATAGACATCACACCGAGTCCTCTTCAGCGCCAGTCACATCACACAGTCATACTGACCACATAGACATCACACCGAGTCCTCTGGAGCCAGTCACATCACACAGCCATACTGACCACATAGACATCACACCGAGTCCTCTGGAGTCAGTCACATCACACAGCCATACTGACCACAGACATCACACCGAGTCCTCTGGAGCCAGTCACATCATACAGCCATACTGACCACATAGACATCACACCGAGTCCTCTGGAGCCAGTCACATCACACAGCCATACTGACCACATAGACATCACACCGAGTCCTCTGCAGCCAGTCACATCACACAGTCATACTGACCACATAGACATCACACCGAGTCCTCTGCAGCCAGTCACATCACACAGTCATACTGACCACATAGACATCATACCGAGTCCTCTGGAGCCAGTCACATCACACAGCCATACTGACCACATAGACATCACACCGAGTCCTCTTCAGCGCCAGTCACATCACACAGCCATACTGACCACATAGACATCACACCGAGTCCTCTGGAGCCAGTCACATCATACAGCCATACTGACCACATAGACATCACACCGAGTCCTCTGGAGCCAGTCACATCATACATCCATACTGACCACATAGACATCACACCGAGTCCTCTGGAGCCAGTCACATCATACAGCCATACTGACCACATAGACATCACACCGAGTCCTCTGGAGCCAGTCACATCATACAGCCATACTGACCACATAGACATCACACCGAGTCCTCTGGAGCCAGTCACATCACACAGTCATACTGACCACATAGACATCACACCGAGTCCTCTGGAGCCAGTCAAATCATACAGCCATACTGACCACATAGACATCACACCGAGTCCTCTGGAGCCAGTCACATCACACAGTCATACTGACCACATAGACATCACACCGAGTCCTCTGGAGCCAGTCACATCACACAGCCATACTGACCACATAGACATCACACCGAGTCCTCTGGAGCCAGTCACATCACACAGCCATACTGACCACATAGACATCACACCGAGTCCTCTGGAGCCAGTCACATCATACAGCCATACTGACCACAGACATCACAGCGAGTCCTCTGGAGCCAGTCACATCATACAGCCATACTGACCACAGACATCACACCGAGTCCTCTGGAGCCAGTCACATCACACAGCCATACTGACCACATAGACACCACACCGAGTCCTCTGGAGCCAGTCACATCATACAGCCATACTGACCACATAGACATCACACCGAGTCCTCTGGAGCCAGTCACATCATACAGCCATACTGACCACATAGACATCACACCGAGTCCTCTGGAGCCAGTCACATCATACAGCCATACTGACCACATACACATCACACCGAGTCCTCTGGAGCCAGTCACATCACACAGTCATACTGACCACATAGACATCACACCGAGTCCTCTGGAGCCAGTCACATCACACAGTCATACTGACCACATAGACATCACACCGAGTCCTCTTCAGCGCCAGTCACATCACACAGCCATACTGACCACATAGACATCACACCGAGTCCTCTGGAGCCAGTCACATCACACAGTCATACTGACCACATAGACATCACACCGAGTCCTCTTCAGCGCCAGTCACATCACACAGCCATACTGACCACATAGACATCACACCGAGTCCTCTGGAGCCAGTCACATCATACAGCCATACTGACCACATAGACATCACACCGAGTCCTCTGGAGCCAGTCACATCACACAGTCATACTGACCACATAGACATCACACCGAGTCCTCTGCAGCCAGTCACATCACAGTCATACTGACCACATAGACATCACACCGAGTCCTCTGGAGCCAGTCACATCACACAGCCATACTGACCACATAGACATCACACCGAGTCCTCTGGAGCCAGTCACATCACACAGCCATACTGACCACATAGACATCACACCGAGTCCTCTGGAGCCAGTCACATCATACAGCCATACTGACCACATAGACATCACACCGAGTCCTCTGGAGCCAGTCACATCATACAGCCATACTGACCACATAGACATCACACCGAGTCCTCTGGAGCCAGTCACATCACACAGTCATACTGACCACATAGACATCACACCGAGTCCTCTGGAGCCAGTCACATCATACAGCCATACTGACCACATAGACATCACACCGAGTCCTCTGGAGCCAGTCACATCATACAGCCATACTGACCACATAGACATCACACCGAGTCCTCTGGAGCCAGTCACATCACACAGCCATACTGACCACATAGACATCACACCGAGTCCTCTGGAGCCAGTCACATCACACAGCCATACTGACCACATAGACATCACACCGAGTCCTCTGGAGCCAGTCACATCATACAGCCATACTGACCACATAGACATCACACCGAGTCCTCTGGAGCCAGTCACATCATACATCCATACTGACCACATAGACATCACACCGAGTCCTCTGGAGCCAGTCACATCACACAGCCATACTGACCACATAGACATCACACCGAGTCCTCTGGAGCCAGTCACATCATACAGCCATACTGACCACATAGACATCACACCGAGTCCTCTGGAGCCAGTCACATCATACAGCCATACTGACCACATAGACATCACACCGAGTCCTCTGGAGTCAGTCACATCATACAGCCATACTGACCACATAGACATCACACCGAGTCCTCTGGAGCCAGTCACATCATACAGCCATACTGACCACATAGACATCACACCGAGTCCTCTGGAGCCAGTCACATCACACAGCCATACTGACCACATAGACATCACACCGAGTCCTCTTCAGCGCCAGTCACATAACACAGCCATACTGACCACATAGACATCACACCGAGTCCTCTGGAGCCAGTCACATCACACAGCCATACTGACCACATAGACATCACACCGAGTCCTCTGGAGCCAGTCACATAACACAGCCATACTGACCACATAGACATCACACCGAGTCCTCTGGAGTCAGTCACATCATACAGCCATACTGACCACATAGACATCACACCGAGTCCTCTGGAGCCAGTCACATCACACAGCCATACTGACCACATAGACATCACACCGAGTCCTCTGGAGCCAGTCACATCACACAGCCATACTGACCACATAGACATCACACCGAGTCCTCTGGAGCCAGTCACATCATACAGCCATACTGACCACATAGACATCACACCGAGTCCTCTGGAGCCAGTCACATCATACAGCCATACTGACCACATAGACATCACACCGAGTCCTCTTCAGCGCCAGTCACATCACACAGTCATACTGACCACATAGACATCACACCGAGTCCTCTGGAGCCAGTCACATCACACAGCCATACTGACCACATAGACATCACACCGAGTCCTCTGGAGCCAGTCACATCATACAGCCATACTGACCACATAGACATCACACCGAGTCCTCTGGAGCCAGTCACATCACACAGCCATACTGACCACATAGACATCACACCGAGTCCTCTGGAGCCAGTCACATCATACAGCCATACTGACCACATAGACATCACACCGAGTCCTCTGGAGCCAGTCACATCACACAGCCATACTGACCACATAGACATCACACCGAGTCCTCTGGAGCCAGTCAGAGCACACAGCCATACTGACCACATAGACATCACACCGAGTCCTCTGGAGCCAGTCACATCATACAGCCATACTGACCACACAGACATCACACCGAGTCCTCTGGAGCCAGTCACATCACACAGCCATACTGACCACATAGACATCACACCGAGTCCTCTGGAGCCAGTCACATCACACAGCCATACTGACCACACAGACATCACACCGAGTCCTCTGGAGCCAGTCACATCACACAGTCATACTGACCACATAGACATCACACCGAGTCCTCTGGAGCCAGTCACATCATACAGCCATACTGACCACACAGACATCACACCGAGTCCTCTGGAGCCAGTCACATCACACAGTCATACTGACCACATAGACATCACACCGAGTCCTCTGGAGCCAGTCACATAACACAGTCATACTGATCACATAGACATCACACCGAGTCCTCTGGAGCCAGTCACATCACACAGCCATACTGACCACATAGACATCACACCGAGTCCTCTGGAGTCAGTCACATCACACAGTCATACTGATCACATAGACATCACACCGAGTCCTCTGGAGCCAGTCACATCACACAGCCATACTGACCACATAGACATCACACCGAGTCCTCTGGAGCCAGTCACATCATACAGCCATACTGACCACATAGACATCACACCGAGTCCTCTGGAGCCAGTCACATCACAGCCATACTGACCACATAGACATCACACAGAGTCCTCTTCAGCGCCAGTCACATCATACAGCCATACTGACCACATAGACATCACACCGAGTCCTCTGGAGCCAGTCACATCACAGCCATACTGACCACATAGACATCACACAGAGTCCTCTTCAGCGCCAGTCACATCATACAGCCATACTGACCACATAGACATCACACCGAGTCCTCTGGAGTCAGTCACATCACACAGCCATACTGACCACATAGACATCACACCGAGTCCTCTTCAGCGCCAGTCACATAACACAGTCATACTGACCACATAGACATCACACCGAGTCCTCTGGAGCCAGTCACATCATACAGCCATACTGACCACATAGACATCACACCGAGTCCTCTTCAGCGCCAGTCACATCATACAGCCATACTGACCAGACATCACACCGAGTCCTCTGGAGCCAGTCACATCACACAGTCATACTGACCACATAGACATCACACCGAGTCCTCTGGAGCCAGTCACATCACACAGCCATACTGACCACATAGACATCACACCGAGTCCTCTGGAGCCAGTCACATCATACAGCCATACTGACCACATAGACATCACACCGAGTCCTCTGGAGCCAGTCACATCACACAGCCATACTGACCACATAGACATCACACCGAGTCCTCTGGAGCCAGTCACATCATACAGCCATACTGACCACATAGACATCACACCGAGTCCTCTGGAGCCAGTCACATCACACAGCCATACTGACCACATAGACATCACACCGAGTCCTCTGGAGCCAGTCACATCATACAGCCACTGACCACATAGACATCACACCGAGTCCTCTGGAGCCAGTCACATCACACAGCCATACTGACCACATAGACATCACACCGAGTCCTCTGGAGCCAGTCACAACATACAGCCATACTGACCACATAGACATCACACCGAGTCCTCTGGAGCCAGTCACATCATACAGCCATACTGACCACATAGACATCACACCGAGTCCTCTGGAGTCAGTCACATCATACAGCCATACTGACCACATAGACATCACACCGAGTCCTCTGGAGCCAGTCACATCATACAGCCATACTGACCACATAGACATCACACCGAGTCCTCTGGAGCCAGTCACATCACACAGCCATACTGACCACATAGACATCACACCGAGTCCTCTGGAGCCAGTCACATCACAGTCATACTGACCACATAGACATCACACCGAGTCCTCTTCAGCGCCAGTCACATCATACAGCCATACTGACCACATAGACATCACACCGAGTCCTCTTCAGCGCCAGTCACATCATACAGCCATACTGACCACATAGACATCACACCGAGTCCTCTGGAGTCAGTCACATCACACAGCCATACTGACCACATAGACATCACACCGAGTCCTCTGGAGCCAGTCACATCATACAGCCATACTGACCACATAGACATCACACCGAGTCCTCTGGAGCCAGTCACATCACACAGTCATACTGACCACATAGACATCACACCGAGTCCTCTGGAGCCAGTCACATCACACAGTCATACTGATCACATAGACATCACACCGAGTCCTCTGGAGCCAGTCACATCATACAGCCATACTGACCACATAGACATCACACCGAGTCCTCTGGAGCCAGTCACATCATACAGCCATACTGACCACATAGACATCACACTGAGTCCTCTGGAGCCAGTCACATCACACAGCCATACTGACCACATAGACATCACACCGAGTCCTCTGGAGCCAGTCACATCATACAGCCATACTGACCACATAGACATCACACCGAGTCCTCTGGAGCCAGTCACATCATACAGCCATACTGACCACATAGACATCACACCGAGTCCTCTGGAGCCAGTCACATCATACAGCCATACTGACCACATAGACATCACACCGAGTCCTCTGGAGTCAGTCACATCATACAGCCATACTGACCACATAGACATCACACCGAGTCCTCTGGAGCCAGTCACATCATACAGCCATACTGACCACATAGACATCACACCGAGTCCTCTGGAGTCAGTCACATCATACAGCCATACTGACCACATAGACATCACACCGAGTCCTCTGGAGCCAGTCACATCACACAGCCATACTGACCACAGACATCACACCGAGTCCTCTTCAGCGCCAGCCGGGGGTTGGTCCGCAGACAAGCTCACCATGTTATCAAAACCCACAATCATTGAGTTGAAGCAGAGCCATCTAGCTTAGCGTCAAACCATAACTAACGCTCAAACAGTCGGAAATTTACGCGAAACACACAACATACCAATGGTTAGTTGAAGAAGCTCAAAGCAAAAACTTCCGAACACACCCAGCACTCTGCCCCATCTCTCTCGTAATCCACCGCCGCCAATTGAGCCGTGGCGCCTGACATCTCCCCAGTCGGCGGGGGCGGGGGGGGGGGGGGGGCGGGGGGGGGGGGGGCGGCTCGGTACCCACCTAAAGAACGTTTTCTGGGCGTCTGAGGAGCGGCCGGCGGCCGGCGGCAGCTCGTCCTCGCCGTCGCCGTCCTCCTCCTGCTCTCCGTCCTCCTCGCCGAGGTCAAACGGCACGTCCTGCTGCGTGATGGAGAGGACCGGCGCGTCCGAGCCGGGGGAGACCGGACCGCCGCCGGACCCGCCGCCACCGCCTGACGGGGGGGGGGGGGTCAGACACGGGGTCAGACACGGGGTCAGACACGGGGTCAGACACGGGGTCAGACACAATGGCAGACACAGGGGCAGACCGGTCAGACACGGGGTCAGACACGGGGTCAGACACGGGGTCAGACACGGGGTCAGACACGGGGTCAGACACGGGGTCAGACCGGTCAGACACGGAATCAGACACGGGGCAGACACACGGAGCAGACACACGGGGCAGACACACGGGGCAGACACACGGGGCAGACACACGGGGCAGACACACGGGGCAGACACACGGGGCAGACACACGGGGCAGACACACGGGGCAGACACACGGGGCAGACACACGGGGCAGACACACGGGGCAGACACACGGGGCAGACACACGGGGCAGACACACGGGGCAGACACACGGGGCAGACACAGGGGCAGACACAGGGGCAGACACAGGGGCATAAAGGGGGGTGGAGAGACTTTACAGTTCAGACACAGGGCCAGGCAGGTCAGACTGGAAATACAATGATCAGACAAGGCAGAGTTGGGATAAGGCAATTCAGTAACGGGGCCAAACAGGCCAGAAGGTACGAGCCCCAAACAAAGTCAGAGCAAGTAAGACACAGAGTTCAAAAACAGTGATAATGATCTCAGCTTGCAAAGGAAACCAAATGGAATCGTTTCGTCGAGTACCAAGACACTGGGGATCTGGTGCGGTCGTCGACGAAGAAGTGTCGAAGCTTTCGTTAACCACAAACCAGAACGCTGCAGGCTCGGTGCCCCCAGCGTCAAACATCGTAAACCGAGCTCGACTATCAGCTCCTGAAGCTACACATACAGCACCGCCACACTCTGTTATAACTGACCAGCGGCGTCGCCGGCCACATCCTTGAAGAAGTCACGCAGGAAGAAGAGGGCGTCCTGGTCGACGTTCAGCCGGATGGGGCAGAGCGAGAGGCGCACGTCGCACTCCTCCGTGGGTCCGGCCGGGTCCGGTCGCCGGCTCAGCGCCTTTAGCAGCACCTGCAGACAGGGCAACATAACATGGTCAGGTCGCACTCCTCCGTGGGTCCGGTCGCCGGCTCAGCGCCTTCAGCAGCACCTGCAGACAGGGAAACATAACATGGTCAGGTCGCACTCCTCCGTGGGTCCGGTCGCCGGCTCAGCGCCTTCAGCAGCACCTGCAGACATGACAACATAACATGGTCAGGTCGCACTCCTCCGTGGGTCCGGCCGGGTCCGGTCGCCGGCTCAGCGCCTTCAGCAGCACCTGCAGACACGGCAACACCATAACATGGTCAGGTCGCACTCCTCCGTGGGTCCGGCCGGGTCCGGTCGCCGGCTCAGCGCCTTCAGCAGCACCTGCAGACAGGGCAACATAACATGGTCAGGTCGCACTGCTCCGTGGGTCCGGCCGGGTCGGGTCGCCGGCTCAGCGCCTTCAGCAGCACCTGCAGACATGGCAACATAACATGGGCAGGTCGCACTCCTCCGTGGGTCCGGCCGCCGGCTCAGCGCCTTCAGCAGCACCTGCAGACACGGCAACACCATAACATGGTCAGGTCGCACTCCTCCGTGGGTCCGGCCGGGTCCGGTCGCCGGCTCAGCGCCTTCAGCAGCACCTGCAGACATGACAACATAACATGGTCCGCGAGCGCTGCGGCAGTCGGGGGGGGGGGGGGGGGAGAGGGGAGGGGGGTTGATCGAACGTGGAACACTCAGCTGCTGAACTGATGCCACTTTGACTATCTTATTTTGTGGCAGCAAGACTTTGACATACATTATATGATTGGCAACGGGGCAACATAGGGACAAGATTCCTTTACTTAACCCGCGCCGTGACGGGGGGGTTAAGACACCCCACCCCCTCAGGTTTTTCGAGGATAGCGGGAAAACGGCGGCGCAGTTTTTGGCACAGCTGTTCGGGCATCAATTACCCACATTATGCAAACAAAAATCGGGTCATTTCAGGTCAGGTCACCAGACCAGGACACGTGACACCACCTCCAAAAAACTTGTGGTCGTACTACAGTCACAGTTTTTGGATGAACGGTTTTACACTTACAGGATTTCATAAGGTCATATATATCTACAATTCGTATATCTTGGATTTTTAATATCAGTGACCTAAGGTCGGGTCAATTTCGTGACCTCCCCATTATAAGTCGATGGGGAAATATTCAAATGCTTCCTATTCCAAGGATACGCAAGATATCAGTCCAATTCCTTCTGGATCATGTTATTATAGGACATTATTGATGACATAGGTGCCATTTTTGTTCAGTGATTCCTACAGGGTCAGCCGAGGTCATCAAAGGTCACCAACAGTTGTATGCCAATAACTCTCGACATAATGACGATAAAAGTGAAACCAACACCAATGTGTTTGTGTCGTCGAGGCACGTCTTCCATATGCAACACAACCTACTTGGGTCACCACTTGACCTTGACCCGAGGTCAAATTGTTAAGTTGACTTATTGGTAAACACTACTATGAGTCGAAGCGGCTTGACGAGACAAGTACGATGGCGTCAAAATGATTGCATTGTCGTTATTAGGTAAAAAGCTATTCGTGAAAAGCTATTTGTTGTAAAAAAATAGCCTTTGACATTTGATGAGCTCTGCAGCCTAAACTATTGATCTGAGCTAAAATCTGAGGAGACCCGGAGATTGCATTTTTCAAGAGCTTTCCATTGTTTTTTTCCGTTTGTTCCTAGCTATCATAATTCCTGTGATATCTGGGGTTTCTGGAGCGAAGTCCTAAAACTGGAAAATTTGACCTTTGATAACCTCTGGAGACATCAATACTTACTTGAGGAAAACAATATCTGAAGTACTTTCGAATGTGCTTGTCGATAGTTTTCGAACGCTTTTCTCCGCGTCTTTCTAGCCCCTTTAATTTTCGAGTTAGAGGGGATGTCGACCCTCCCCCGGTACGTCACGGCGAAGGTGGCGCCGAGCACCGGCACGGCGCGGGTTAATACATACTGAATGAGGATGGATAGGTTTTAAATTGAATGAATACGAAGACAAATAATTTTCTTCATATCACTTCATTTCAAAATGACGTAGATATTCGCCGCAAATCACCAGTCAATATGACGGATAAAGCGCAATCGTTCAATACAAGTTGTAATTTATCTCGTCTACTCCAAAATACCTACTTTTTGTGGTGGCGTCTATGGTAGTTGCATTATAACATAGTCACGACACGACAATCGGCCACAGTATGCACACCTTTTCATGGCCCCTCGGTTGCCGTCTGCCTGAATCTCCGGGTCTCACCTGTCATGGCCCCTCGGCTGCCGTCTGCCTGAATCTCCGGGTCTCACCTGTCATGGCTGCAGTATGAACACCGTCTCATGGCCACTCGGCTGCCGTCTGTCTGAATCTCCGGGTCTCACCTGTCATGGCTGCAGTATGAACACCGTCTCATGGCCACTCGGCTGCCGTCTGCCTGAATCTCCGGGTCTCACCTGTCATGGCTGCAGTATGAACACCGTCTCATGGCCCCTCGGCTGCCGTCTGCCTGAATCTCCGGGTCTCACCTGTCATGGCTGCAGTATGAACACCTTTTCATGGCCACTCGGCTGCCGTCTGCCTGAATCTCCGGGTCTCACCTGTCATGGCTGCAGTATGAACACCGTCTCATGGCCACTCGGCTGCCGTCTGTCTGAATCTCCGGGTCTCACCTGTCATGGCTGCAGTATGAACACCGTTGCATGGCCACTCGGCTGCCGTCTGCCTGAATCTCCGGGTCTCACCTGTCATGGCTGCAGTATGAACACCTTTTCATGGCCACTCGGCTGCCGTCTGCCTGAATCTCCGGGTCTCACCTGTCATGGCCACTCGGCTGCCGTCTGCCTGAATCTCCGGATCTCACCTGTCATGGCTGCAGTATGAACACCGTTGCATGGCCACTCGGCTGCCGTCTGCCTGAATCTCCGGGTCTCACCTGTCATGGCCCCTCGGCTGCCGTCTGTCTGAATCTCCGGGTCTCACCTGTCATGGCTGCAGTATGAACACCTTTTCATGGCCCCTCGGCTGCCGTCTGCCTGAATCTCCGGGTCTCACCTGTCATGGCTGCAGTATGAACACCGTCTCATGGCCACTCGGCTGCCGTCTGCCTGAATCTCCGGATCTCACCTGTCATGGCTGCAGTATGAACACCGTCTCATGGCCACTCGGCTGCCGTCTGCCTGAATCTCCGGGACTCACCTGTCATGGCTGCAGTATGAACACCGTTTCATCGCCACTCGGCTGCCGTCTGTCTGAATCTCCGGGTCTCACCTGTCATGGCCCCTCGGCTGCCGTCTGCCTGAATCTCCAGATCTCACCTGTCATGGCTGCAGTATGAACACCTTTTCATGGCCACTCGGCTGCCGTCTGTCTGAATCTCCGGATCTCACCTGTCATGGCTGCAGTATGAACACCGTCTCATGGCCACTCGGCTGCCGTCTGTCTGAATCTCCGGGTCTCACCTGTCATGGCTGCAGTATGAACACCTTTTCATGGCCACTCGGCTGCCGTCTGTCTGAATCTCCGGGTCTCACCTGTCATGGCTGCAGTATGAACACCGTTGCATGGCCACTCGGCTGCCGTCTGTCTGAATCTCCGGATCTCACCTGTCATGGCTGCAGTATGAACACCGTCTCATGGCCACTCGGCTGCCGTCTGCCTGAATCTCCGGGTCTCACCTGTCATGGCCCCTCGGCTGCCGTCTGTCTGAATCTCCGGGTCTCACCTGTCATGGCTGCAGTATGAACACCGTCTCATGGCCACTCGGCTGCCGTCTGCCTGAATCTCCGGGTCTCACCTGTCATGGCTGCAGTATGAACACCGTCTCATGGCCACTCGGCTGCCGTCTGTCTGAATCTCCGGGTCTCACCTGTCATGGCCACTCGGCTGCCGTCTGTCTGAATCTCCGGGTCTCACCTGTCATGGCCACTCGGCTGCCGTCTGCCTGAATCTCCGGGTCTCACCTGTCATGGCTGCAGTATGAACACCGTCTCATGGCCACTCGGCTGCCGTCTGTCCGAATCTCCGGGTCTCACCTGTCATGGCTGCAGTATGAACACCTTTTCATGGCCACTCGGCTGCCGTCTGCCTGAATCTCCGGGTCTCACCTGTCATGGCTGCAGTATGAACACCGTTGCATGGCCACTCGGCTGCCGTCTGCCTGAATCTCCGGATCTCACCTGTCATGGCTGCAGTATGAACACCGTTGCATGGCCACTCGGCTGCCGTCTGTCTGAATCTCCGGGTCTCACCTGTCATGGCTGCAGTATGAACACCTTTTCATGGCCACTCGGCTGCCGTCTGCCTGAATCTCCGGGTCTCACCTGTCATGGCCCCTCGGCTGCCGTCTGTCTGAATCCCCGGGTCTCACCTGTCATGGCTGCAGTATGAACACCTTTTCATGGCCACTCGGCTGCCGTCTGCCTGAATTTCCGGGTCTCACCTGTCATGGCTGCAGTATGAACACCGTCTCATGGCCACTCGGCTGCCGTCTGCCTGAATTTCCGGGTCTCACCTGTCATGGCCACTCGGCTGCCGTCTGTCTGAATCTCCGGGTCTCACCTGTCATGGCTGCAGTATGAACACCGTCTCATGGCCACTCGGCTGCCGTCTGTCTGAATCTCCGGGTCTCACCTGTCATGGCTGCAGTATGAACACCGTTGCATGGCCACTCGGCTGCCGTCTGCCTGAATCTCCGGGTCTCACCTGTCATGGCTGCAGTATGAACACCGTCTCATGGCCACTCGGCTGCCGTCTGTCTGAATCTCCGGGTCTCACCTGTCATGGCCCCTCGGCTGCCGTCTGTCTGAATCTCCGGGTCTCACCTGTCATGGCTGCAGTATGAACACCGTCTCATGGCCACTCGGCTGCCGTCTGCCTGAATCTCCGGGTCTCACCTGTCATGGCTGCAGTATGAACACCGTCTCATGGCCACTCGGCTGCCGTCTGTCTGAATCTCCGGGTCTCACCTGTCATGGCCCCTCGGCTGCCGTCTGCCTGAATCTCCGGGTCTCACCTGTCATGGCTGCAGTATGAACACCGTCTCATGGCCACTCGGCTGCCGTCTGCCTGAATCTCCGGGTCTCACCTGTCATGGCTGCAGTATGAACACCGTCTCATGGCCACTCGGCTGCCGTCTGCCTGAATCTCCGGGTCTCACCTGTCATGGCCCCTCGGCTGCCGTCTGTCTGAATCCCCGGGTCTCACCTGCCATGGCTGCAGTATGAACACCTTTTCATGGCCACTCGGCTGCCGTCTGTCTGAATCTCCGGGTCTCACCTGTCATGGCTGCAGTATGAACACCGTCTCATGGCCACTCGGCTGCCGTCTGTCTGAATCTCCGGGTCTCACCTGTCATGGCTGCAGTATGAACACCGTATCATGGCCACTCGGCTGTCTGAATCTCCGGGTCTCACCATGTTGGAGTGCGCCTGACGCGGGCAGCTCTCAGACGAGTACTGGTAGAGGAACTTGTTGATGTCCGAGGTGGCGATCTTATCCAGCATCTCGACGTCGTTGATGGCCAGGACGAAGCGGCGCGCCTCCTCCGTGTGCTCGGGGTACTCCTCCATCTGACAGCGCACCTGAACACCCCGGGGGATGACACACGTCAGCCGACACCGGCGTCAGCCATAGAAGATCAGACCAAGTCAGACGTCACACGTCAGATAAGTCAGATATTAGATGTCAGACGTAGGAGATCGGACGTGGGGGTCAGGTCAGAGGTCAGAGGCCAGAGATCAGAAGTCAGGTCATATGTCAGAGGTCATATGTCAGAGGTCATGTCAGGTCATATGCCAGGTCATATGTCAGGTCATATGTCAGGTCATATGTCAGGTCATATGTCAAGAGGTCATATGTCAGAGGTCATATGTCAGAGGTCATATGTCAGAGGTCATATGTCAGAGGTCATATGTCAGAGGTCATATGTCAGGTCATATGTCAGAGGTCAGATGTCAGAGGTCATATGTCAGAGGTCATATGTCAGAGGTCATATGTCAGAGGTCATGTCAGAGGTCATATGTCAGGTCATATGTCAGAGGTCATATGTCAGAGGTCATATGTCAGAGGTCATATGTCAGAGGTCATATGTCAGAGGTCATATGTCAGAGGTCATATGTCAGAGGTCATATGTCAGAGGTCATATGTCAGAGGTCATATGTCAGAGGTCATATGTCAGAGGTCATATGTCAGAGGTCATATGTCATGTCAGAGGTCATATGTCAGAGGTCATATGTCAGAGGTCATATGTCAGAGGTCATATGTTAGGTCATATGTCAGGTCATATGTCAGAGGTCGGAGGTTGGGCCAGGGTCTAGGGTTGGTAAGGTGTCTTGCCTATATGAACAGGGCAAGCGAGCCGTACCCTCAGACGTCAGGTTAGTCGTCAGGTCCGGCGGTAGGCCAGATATACAATACGTTCAGGCGTGAAAATGGATGGCTGATCCCTACATAAAGCCACGTATTCGATTACGGTCGTTCAGCCGTCAGCCACTGGGCCAGAGTCCTGCCATCAGTAACCACCACAGCTGAGTCAACCGCATTAACCTTCAGAGTCCCGCCTACCTTGTTGAGCCGCAGCTCCATCAGTGATGGTGGCGCCCCCCCCCCCCGTCCAGCAGCGGTACCCCCGCCTACCTTGTTGAGCCGCAGCTCCATCAGTGATGGTGGCGCCCCCCCCCCCCCCGTCCAGCAGCGGTACCCCCGCCTACCTTGTTGAGCAGCAGCTCCATCAGTGATGGTGGCGCCCCCCCCCCCCCGTCCAGCAGCGGTACCCCCGCCTACCTTGTTGAGCCGCAGCTCCATCAGTGATGGTGGCGCCCCCCCCCCCCCCGTCCAGCAGCGGTACCCCCGCCTACCTTGTTGAGCCGCAGCTCCATCAGTGATGGTGCCCCCCCCCCGTCCAGCAGCGGTACCCCCGCCTACCTTGTCGAGCCGCAGCTCCATCAGTGATGGTGGCGCCCCCCCCCCCCCCCGTCCAGCAGCGGTACCCCCGCCTACCTTGTGCCGCAGCTCCATCAGTGATGGTGGCGCCCCCCCCGTCCAGCAGCGGTACCCCCCGCCTACCTTGTTGAGCCGCAGCTCCAGTGTTGGTGGCGCCCCCCCCCCCCTCCGTCCAGCAGCGGTACCCCCGCCTACCTTATTGAGCCGGAGCTCAATCAGAGTGTTGGTGGCGCCCCCCCCCCCCCCCCCCGTCCAGCAGCGGTACCCCCGCTTACCTTGTTGAGCCGCAGCTCAATCAGTGTGTTGGTGGCGCCCCCCCCCCGTCCAGCAGCGGTACCCCCGCTTACCTTGTTGAGCCGCAGCTCAATCAGTGTGTTGGTGGCGCCCCCCCCCCGTCCAGCAGCGGTACCCCCGCTTACCTTGTTGAGCCGCAGCTCCATCAGGGTGTTGGTGACGCGGCCCGGCCCTCCGCGGCGTCTGGCGGCCGCGGCAGGGCTGCCCGGCGGCACCGTCCCGTCCGGCGGCGTTTGAGTCCCAAACCACACCTGTCGAGGAAACAGCTGAACCGGCGACAGGCGGCCCCGTCAGCGGCTCCGAACACTGTGCCCGACAGCGGCGGCGCACGGGGAGATCATGCAGCACGGACGGCCGAGAGGCGGCGGCCAGCGAGAGGTTCTACAGGCAAGATCGGCCCACAACCGGGGTTACAAATGAAGGTGACCAGTTTCATGTAAGATGTTAGTGAGTCCGCTACCATTAACTAATTCAGGGTTCCTGTGCAGAATGTATCACCTTTTTAGCAATCACAACACACGTTAACTATCTGGCAGTAAACGTCGATCATCGACTTCTTGCAGTCATGGCTCTAATTTTAATTTTAAATGTTGGACAGGAAGGAAGGTATACTGTCGCTTCAAACTTAACTACGACCACACAACAACCTTACAAAACATAAAAGAAACTCCCAAACAATGCATATTATCACCGGCGTTCTCCCATGACTATGATTAGAACCGCGTCAGTCAGAACTAGCTTTAAAGAGAATAGGTCAACTTGAAAGTTGTCTTGAAATTTGGCTATACGGGGTATTTAGAGCTGAAAAACGAATATGACATTTGTTTGGACGATAGATGGATATCCGTCGAAAAATGGGCATATTTCTCTTTTCTCCTTCATGGCCATGCAAAAACTTCATGACAATTATGACGTCATGCATATGGTAGCTTGGATATGGAAACTATTGCACACAATAACGACGGACTTTAGGCATATATACGCAGACTGCTTATAACGTAAACAACCGTCGTGAGGACCCGAAACAAGTTTCGGGGAGATGACACTTCTTCTAAAAGGGGCCCACTAGTCCTGTGTCGAAATTACTTAGTGTAGCGAGGTAATTATTTCACCACAACCCGTTTTTTCGATCTGACCTACAAATCCGCTATCTCAGTTCAACACCCCATGTTAAAGGTGTTAAAGGTATTCCCTTTAAAGGGACTGTCCCACCTTCCCAAAAGTTGTCAAATGTGCGCCGTTTGTGGTGCAAAATATGAAGTAATTGCTGCCGAACACGATTATGACATTTGTTTCTGGAAAACAGTGCTCAATTTCATAACAAGTTAAGTTTTAATATTAGGGTTGATGACGTCATATTGAGCTCTAGAGAGCTATACAGAAATCCTTTACGCTGCCAAATTATGGCACAATTATTTCGAGACAATTCTGTCGCTTTGAATACAAAACAAACCAATTACCAAACCATTGAAACGTAGTAAATATCTCCAAGGTTCACCTTAAAAAAAGTCGACTACCATCACCATTTGGTAAAGAGAGAAGTCATCGGCTTTACACCCGTATTCAAATACACGTAGGGTGTATTCGTTACAATTGTCAAAACCAAGCTCGAATTTATTTTCGATTACACCTATGTGGTTGATTTAACTGCTACCCTACTATATTTCAATGCAAATCCAACAACATGGCTATCTCAACTAAAATATAATGTTAAGGTGGGAGTGTCCCTTTAAAACTTGCTACCAGTACCAGCCTGCACTACAAACCACTCCGACATCGATACCAAACCATGTGTTAACACCAACACCAACACAAACACCACCACCCCCGGGCTCACACCAGCGAGGGGACACAGGCACACGACAGGCTCACACAAAACGGTAGAACTGCAGACAAGGTGTAACCTGTAATACAAGTCAAACTGGGATATATGGAAAATACTCTAACTCGGGATAATTGCAAATGGACCATCAGACAGATTCATAATCTGTGACAACATAGCTTGCACTGGTACATTAATTAACTAAGAATGTCGACGCCGTTCCAATTCCCGTAAATTATTCAACGAAAATAAACTGTCCCAAATCAGAAAGTGAATTAAACAAAAAAAAGGTCATGATGGCGAGATATAGGCTATAGCCTTGCATATTTCGGCAGTGAACATCCCTAGCCTTGCTACTCCCCCCCCCCCCCCCCCGCCTCCAGAGGACACTACAACCGCTTTACTCACCTGACTTGACCTAACCCGTGTGACCCCACCCAGAGGAAGGGGCAGGCGTTCGTTGCGGTCCTACCTTCTGAGCGCCGTGTTTGTTGAAGGTGACCTCGAGCGGCGAGCCGGGGGTGCGCTGGTCGAGGCGAGCCCGGGGCTGCCCGGCGGCGTGGCCGACGGAGACTCGATCCTGACCTGAGAGCACAACACAACACACACACACATCATACATGGTCACCACTACAAGTGCCGCTACACCGTCACTAACACACACCCACGCATCCCTCGGTCACGGAGACAGCATCTGAGAGCGACTGTACCCATCAGCCACCGGGTGACGTAACTTGGTTGATATCATGGTTTGAACCGGGGGTCTAAATCAACGCCATACACGACTTCCATACGCATGCGAACCGTGACTGACCAGTGCGAACAGTGCGAACAGTGCTGACCTTCCTGGCCTGTTGTGTGGCGGTCGTGCTGGGCAGGTCGTGGCCGCCGTACAGGCTCCAGCTGACGGACATCTGCTGCAGTGTGTAACGGCGGCGCGGCGTCGAGAAGTGAGCCGGGGGCCGCAGCACATCTGCCCGATTCAGCGGCACCGGCAGGAAGTTATCCAGCACGCGCACCGGCTCAGCGGTCAGTGGCCGGACCTGGGGCTCACCGGACCGCGACTGGAACACAGTATGGAGAAGAGAGGTCAGCGGGCTTCGAACAGTTGGCATCCCGTCATATTACTAATAATAAAACTAGACATGGGACGGAACAAAGATCTTACTGCGTCATTGGAATATTGTGTGGATTGCTATCGAAGAGCTTACGAAAGACTATTTCCAAGCATTTCATGTTGCAAAAAAACAGTTGCCTAAATGTATGCAACTAAGTTTGCTTCATCCCCGAGAGTTTAACACCACATTGGAAGACCCAATGTCTAGATTGAGCACAGCTGTTTCCGCTCCGTCATTCCGGAGCCAACTGACCCGAATTCCGGAGCCGGGGTCGTCGTCCAACACACAGAAGCTCTCGTCGACGTTTTCAAACTCGTCTTCAATGTCGGCCAGCGCCTCGGCCATCGTGGCCATCACCTGCCGCCCACATAGTACGGGTACATCGGACTCGTCAACAGTGGCCGCCCACATAGTACGGGTACATAGGACTCGTCAACAGTGGCCGCCCACATAGTACGGGTACATAGGCCTCGTCAACAGTGGCCGCCCACAGAGTACGGGTACATAGGCCTCGTCAACAGTGGCCGCCCACAGAGTACGGGTACATAGGCCTCGTCAACAGTGGCCGCCCACAGAGTACGGATACATAGGACTCGTCAACAGTGGCCGCCCACAGAGTACGGATACATAGGACTCGTCAACAGTGGCCGCCCACAGAGTACGGGTACATAGGACTCGTCAACAGTGGTCGCCCACAGAGTACGGGTACATAGGACTCGTCAACAGTGGCCGCACAGTGCAGTGGTTGGAGAACAGATCTATTCCAGTGGCCACACTGTGTGGTGTATCTGGCCAGTCAGACCAGTGGCCACACGGTGTGGTGTATCTGGCCAGTCAGACCAGTGGCCACACGGTGTGGTGTATCTGGCCAGTCAGATCAGTGGCCACACGGTGTGGTATATCTGGCCTGTCAGACCAGTGGCCACACGGTGTGGTGTATCTGGCCAGTCAGACCAGTGGCCACACGGTGTGGTGTATCTGGCCTGTCAGACCAGTGGCCACACGGTGTGGTGTATCTGGCCAGTCAGACCAGTGGCCACACGGTGTGGTGTATCTGGCCTGTCAGACCAGTGGCCACACGGTGTGGTGTATCTGGCCAGTCAGACCAGTGGCCACACGGTGTGGTGTATCTGGTCTGTCAGACCAGTGGCCACACGGTGCGGTGTATCTGGCCAGTCAGACCAGTGGCCACACGGTGCGGTGTATCTGGCCAGTCAGACCAGTGGCCACACGGTGTGGTGTATCTGGCCAGTCAGACCAGTGGCCACACGGTGTGGTGTATCTGGCCTGTCAGACCAGTGGCCACACGGTGTGGTGTATCTGGCCAGTCAGACCAGTGGCCACACGGTGTGGTGTATCTGGCCTGTCAGACCAGTGGCCACACGGTGTGGTGTATCTGGCCAGTCAGACCAGTGGCCACACGGTGTGGTGTATCTGGCCAGTCAGACCAGTGGCCACACAGTGTGGTGTATCTGGCCTGTCAGACCAGTGGCCACACGGTGTGGTGTATCTGGCCAGTCAGACCAGTGGCCACACGGTGTGGTGTATCTGGCCAGTCAGACCAGTGGCCACACGGTGTGGTGTATCTGGCCAGTCAGACCAGTGGCCACACGGTGTGGTGTATCTGGCCAGTCAGACCAGTGGCCACACGGTGTGGTGTATCTGGCCTGTCAGACCAGTGGCCACACGGTGCGGTGTACCTGGCCAGTCAGACCAGTGGCCACACAGTGCGGTGTATCTGGCCTGTCAGACCAGTGGCCACACGGTGTGGTGTATCTGGCCAGTCAGACCAGTGGCCACACGGTGTGGTGTATCTGGCCAGTCAGACCAGTGGCCACACGGTGTGGTGTATCTGGCCTGTCAGACCAGTGGCCACATGGTGTGGTGTATCTGGCCTGTCAGACCAGTGGCCACACGGTGTGGTGTATCTGGCCAGTCAGACCAGTGGCCACACGGTGCGGTGTATCTGGCCTGTCAGACCAGTGGCCATACGGTGCGGTGTATCTGGCCAGTCGACACGAGTTAACCACATATCACAGCGCTGCTGGTGGTCACTGAACGAATTTGCACAACTTTGACTCAGCAGGATTCAAAACACAGGCCAATTAAGCCAGTAACAAACAAGTAAACGTTTAAAGGGAGTGAGTCCGTTTTGAAATGTCAACAATATTTGTATTACGGTAAGTAGCTATTTGTTTGATTGTTGGATACGATGAATTTCACATATTCTGGAGCCCCTTTAGTTGAATTTGCACTTTTTTTGCTGATTTTTTTTCTCGATATCGATAAAACTATGCCACTATAGCTAAGGAAATCAGAGGGGAGAAGCTGTTATGTAAAACGGCGCACCTAAGACAATGCACAATCGATACGAACAATGTTAACAAAATGTCGAAAAGCAAAATGGCCGTCTGAGGTTCTGTTCGGCTGCTGCTATCAGCGCTCACGAGCTGTTTTTGTCGAAATGCTATTAGCCGGCGCTAGCGATATGCTAGTCAATTTGTGGCGATATTTCGATATTATCAATGCTTCTAGTGGTAAGGTCTACCCGATGTGTCTGCCAGCCAGTTCCTGGGGTCTTTGGAATATCTCAGCAACTAGTGTGAATTTGGAGAAATGAAAGGCATGGTTCGAATCAGAAAAGTATGTTCTACAAAGCAGGGTCAACCCCCCCCCCCCCCCCAAATAAGCGATGTCAGTAGACACACCCTTTAACAAATATGATACGTCGCTTGACAAAGCGACGGTTAGCCGTATAGCGGTTTAGGTATAGCGGTTAGCCGATCCGCCACGGAGAGACGACAGAATGGTGCGCAGGGAGCGAGCGAGCCGTACCGTGCTGGGGAGGGGGGGGGGGGGGTGTATACAGGGAGCGAGCGAGCCGTACCGTGCTGGGGGGGGGGGGGGGGTGCACAGGGAGCGAGCGAGCCATACCGTGCTGGGGGGGGGGGGGGGTGCACAGGGAGCGAGCGAGCCGTACCGTGCTGGGGGTGCACAGGGAGCGAGCGAGCCGTACCGTGCTGGGGGTGCGCAGGGAGCGAGCGAGTCGTACCGTGCTGGGGGGGGGGGGGGGGGGGGGTGTGCACAGGGAGCGAGCGAGCCGTACCGTGCTGGGGGGCGGGGGGGGGGGGAGGGTGCACAGGGAGCGAGCGAGCCGTACCGTGCTGGGGGTGCGCAGGGAGCGAGCGAGCCGTACCGTGCTGGGGGGGGGGGGGGGAGGGGTGCACAGGGAGCGAGCGAGCCGTACCGTGCTGGGGGTGCGCAAGGAGCGAGCGAGCCGTACCGTGCTGGGGGGGGGGGGGGGTGCACAGGGAGTGAGCGAGCCGTACCGTGCTGGGGGTGCGCAAGGAGCGAGCGAGCCGTACCGTGCTGGGGGTGCGCAGGGAGCGAGCGAGCCGTACCGTGCTGGGGGGGGGGGGGGGGGGGGGGGCACAGGGAGCGAGCGAGCCGTACCGTGCTGGGGGGCTCGTCGATAGCCGGCTGCGGCGGCGGCGGTGGCGGCGGCGGCGGCGGCGGCGGCGGTGGAGACGACGGCGACATGTGGGGCTCGTTTGGGAAGAAGAAAACCTCCACGGGCCCTTGGCTGGCCGGCGCCGTCGCTGTGGAAATGAGAAAGTAAGGAAGCTTAAAACTGCAAGACGTCCTTGTTAATTATACCATATACAACTTACTGGGAATTCAATCTTATACAAAAACTCTCGAACAAAACCGTCAGATGGATGCAATTTTAAGACTGAATTTAAAACAAATGTGAGCGAATAACATTCCAGTCCTCGTTGAAAGACAAAGAGGACGATTATATGACAAAATAGCAGTATTCCAGCACAACGAATCGAGCTTACGCTGATTACATTTAACTCCACTGGCTACTCGGACACTCATACACATACCGACACACGGACACGGACACGGACACGGACACGGACACGGACACGGACACACGGACACGGACACACGGACACACCGACACGGACGCGGACACACCGACACGGACGCGGACACACCGACACGGACACGGACACACGGACACACGGACACACCGACACGGACGCGGACACATGGACATACTGACACACACGGACACATGGACACATGGACACACACGGACACACTGACACACGGACACACCAACACTGACACACGGACACACTGACACACGCGACACACGCGACACACGCGACACACGCGACACACCGACACACACAGACAGCCATGACTGACCTGGTCTGGGCGGACTGGCCTCCTGCATAGCCTCCTTCATCAGATCTGCCAGCCCCGCCTCCTCCCCAGCCGAGTGGCGGGCCTGTACGCGCGGCGTGGGCGGCGTGGGCGGCTCGCTCTGGTCACCTTCTCCGCCGGCCAGGTAGGTGACCAGCAGCACCAGGGCGCGCAGAGAGTCGGCGCACGTCCGCACCTGGATCGAGTTATTACTGCAGCGGAAGTCGAGCAGCGGCTGTCTGGGTACCGGCACGTCGCTGGTGCGGACCGACAGCTCCAGCAGGCCGGCCTCCAGCACACAGACGTACTCGGCCAGGATGTCGGTGAGGGCGGCGCCGCAGCGATCGGCCACGTGCAGCGCCGCCTCCTCCAGAATGAAGCGTAGCACGGTGGTGCCGGTGGCGGCGGCCAGGTGCGAGGAGAGCATGAAGCTGTCCACCGTCACCAGGTACTGGTACGGCAGGTTCAGCGGCCTGTAGACGACACACGGCCACGCTCAGCCAGGGTGGGAATTCTACTTTTTTGTTGGTGGAGGAGTACATATCTTCGCAAACAAAGAGTACAAAAATAACCTGATGGTAGGCCAAAAATAAATACTGATATACTAATGAATAATGATGAATGATTAACTACAAAACTAAATTCCCCAGATCAAAATGTGCTGACAATTCTTGGTAAGTACCTATGCATTCATGCAGAAAAGCAATGTATACCTACCTAAGCACACATTTTCTTTTTCAGGACAACAATTCAGAACAATGCCAGAAAACCGTTACATCAACATGGGGCCTGGCGGTCATAACCAGGAAATGTGTCCATGTAAAATGAGTCACTTTTAGTGGGGGTTTTTCCAATCATATAATTAAAATTATTTCAATGCTACTCAAAAAAATACCCACCGTGAGATCAACCCCACACAATAATCAGTAATCACAACTCACGTGTGCGCCGCGTGTGTGTCACCAACAAACAATGACAAAGGCTGTTGTTTCACTACTCGCTACTATTCTATGAGCGAATGGCAAACGTCACAGGTACAAGGGAGCTAACGGCTATCCATACTGGTACAGCTCTCAATCAAGCTAGTCGATTGGTCAAAACCGAATAGGCTTCTGACGTCACAAATGTGAGTCAACATGTTACGGAGATAACAGCATCCCAGTGCGTTTTGCCGTCAGAAAAGTAATTGTTACTCTTTTACAGAGTACTTGTTCTCTTTCTGAGGCGGGAGAATAATTAGTGGGGCAATTGGAGTAGGTCACACTGTGTTGTGGCATAGGGACCTACTCTAATTACATTTGTACTCCCAATAGTTGTACTCTCGTCAGTCTCTCAGGTCGATATCTCCGGAACCGTTCCACGCAGCGCCATGAAATTTGGCACAGCTATTGATACATCTCTTTTGCATCTTCTGACTAAATTTTATGTCAGGGTCATGTCAGGTCAGGTCACCAGGTCACGTTAAGTGACCCTACCTCAAAAACCAATCAGAACACTACCAAAGAAAGAGTTTTGGAACGATCGATTTGAAACTCATGAGGTATGACAAGGTCATCAGGAACTACAATTCGTCTATCTCTATTTTAATTTATTTTTAAATCAAGGACTAATGACAAAATCAGTCAGGGGAGGATCCGTGGGTTGTGGGGGGGGGGGGAGCAAATCTAGTGGCGTATTTCCAAAAAGTTGTTGAGTGGGGGAGGAGGGGGGGGGGGGGGGGGGTAGCTGGCTGTCAGCCGTCAAGTTGTTGACCCCGGGGGGGGGGGGGGGGAGTGGGTTAGCAGACCGTCAGCCGTCAGCGATCTATATTATATTCCCCGGCCTCTACGCTGTGGCTGTTGTGTTGCGATGTTACGATAAATCAATTGCCGAGACTCTTTACCAAATGCGGCGCTTTCAGCGCAAATAACCCGCGCGAAGGGCACACGGTGGAGATTTGTTTTTGCTGACAGTGTTTGCCTTGTGAGTTGGGTTTGTTCAAGGAAACTTTATAACTTTGTTCAAGGAAACTTTATAACTTTGTTTGGTTTGTTAACAGTTAAAGTTGGGACTTGGGTTTGTCTTTGCCTAAGCTTTTATTTTAATCCAGTGGCAGTGGGTGGATGGAGGTAATTGTGGTGTTGGCTACAATTCAGTCCAACTTTCCAAGCCAGAAGTCAACCTTTTATGAACAGGTTTTCTCTGCAACAAACACTTTTATGAGTTAATAAACAATATAATTTTTTTAAACAATAGAACAAAATATTTCTGAGGAGTACAAAAAAATAATTTTTTACCAGTCACAATTTGGGAGTATAAAATGTGTTGGTGTATATGGAACCAACAAACGTGAACTTTTCCAACACTGCGCTCAGCTCATAGTCAACGGACAGCGGCACGGCGGATGCACAACAGATGATAGCAGACGCACACGAAAAGCCGGCTCCCGACGGCCGCCAGGCTAACACCAGGCTCGGACTCGACAGAAGCCGGACACAGTCAGACAAACGAGCGCCGCGGGCGGTCCCGCCAGAGTGACGACACCAGGCTCGGACTCGACAGAAGCCGGACGAAGTCAGACAGACGAGCGCCGCGGGCGGGCCTGGCCGAGACCGACCTGCAGTCAGGCTCCAGCTGAGGATGCTGAGGGTGAGCATTACAGCAGGCTACAGCCCACGTCCTGACCGACTGACCCGCGGCTCGGCTCTGCGCCGGGTATGTGTGCAGCCTGTGTCTAACCTGCCCGACTGACCTGTAGTCGAGCGCGGAGCTGGTGATGAGCAGGTGAAGTTGGGTGACGGTGCTGGGCATGTCGTAGCCGGCCACCGGGAAGTCCACCACATCGAACATATCCATCAGCTGGGCCACGAACAGTTGACGCGAGGGCAGCATCCGCGGCCGCAGCGCGCAGCCGTCCAGGCCAACAGCTACGGTGAATGTCTGTGGGAGGAAACACGGTCACACACCTCACACTACACCACACAGCAGTCCCGACTCATCCGGCGAGAGGAGTCTGGTTTCCAGCGAGACAGATACGATGCAGGTTAGAGCTACGCCTCCTACGCATACATATCTCCTACTTACTATATCTCATTATTATACATCTACAGGTTAGATCGGCAAGATGATATTTCCTTTGTCACACAAACATAACATGTTTAATAATAACTCCCTTTGATGCAAAGCAAACGAATGGAATTATCACTTAATCAAGCCGCATGGCCTTTTTGAACTTGTGCACCATAGCATTTAACTTCGCATCATCAGACATAGTAATAAACCCAACGTCGATCTTGCAGTGTTCCTTGACCCTGGCGCTGCCACCGGGTCCGTCGATCACCTTGATATTATTGGCCTCGTCCAGCTGATACTGCACGGCCACGGACAGCATGTCGGCCGCGGTGCGTCCGCCGCTGGCCGTGGTCGGCTCAGGGTCGTGCGGAGCCACCAGCCGGTCCAGGCACGGCGGGATCGAGTCCAGGCCGGGCAGCAGCGGCGACGACCGCGTCGGCATCTGACCTGAGGTCAGCAGGGGCACAGTCAGGTCAGCTGTCAGGTCAGCTGTCAGGTCAGGTCAGATCAGGTCAGCTGTCAACAAGACTGACACTGCGTCCGTCACAGAATCAGTGTCACACTGCGTCCTACACCAGGCTGATGAAGGGCGCTGAACGCACACCAGTGTAACAGCACGAACACGGTAGGGCGCAACATACCCTTGTGGTAGAGGCTGGCCCGGTGTCTGTATTGACCTACCCTTGTGGTAGAGGAGGCTGGCCTGGTGTCTGTATTGACCTACCCTTGTGGTAGAGGCTGGCCCGGTGGGCAGACAGACAGATGAAGCCGTGCCCGTACTGGCCGCCGAAGCCGGAGGTGACAAACAGGGACCCCGCGTCCACCGCCAGCTGTACTTCACCGTGGTGACCCGGGACTGGTACTCCCTCCTCCGTCTGTAGACACAGGTCAGGTCAGGTCAGGTCAGGTCAGGTCAGGTCAGGTCGGGTCAGGTCGGGTCGGGTCGGGTCGGGTCGGGTCGGGTCAGGTCAGGTCAGGCCAGGTCAGGTCAGGTCAGGTCAGGTCAGGTCAGGTCAGGTCAGATCACATCACATCAGATCAGATCAGATCAGATCAGGTCAGGTCAGGTCAGATCAGATCAGATCAGATCCGATCAGGTTAGTCAGTTATGGATGATTAGATCACGTTGCTACGATTGGCAGTCATGGCCCGTGTTACGCCAGTCAGGTCATGGGAGACGACAGGCAGCTGATGATACCAAACAGCGGGCCGTTCAGCAATATTCGAGGCATCATGTATCTTTCCAGATTCCCGTTACTTTGCTAGCTTGTATCAACGTCATGAGTCATCGAGCCGTCTATGCTGCAAGATACAGGTTACTTACTGTATGATTACATTATGATTACAGGTTACTTACTGTATGATTACATTATGATTACAGGTTACTTACTGTATGATTACATTATGATTACAGGTTACTTACTGTATGATTACATTATGATTACAGGTTACTTACTGTATGATTACATTATGATTACAGGTTACTTACTGTATGATTACATTATGATTACAGGTTACTTACTGTATGATTACATTATGATTACAGGTTACTTACTGTATGATTACATTATGATTACAGGTTACTTACTGTATGATTACATTACGATTACAGGTTACTTACTGTATGATTACATTATGATTACAGGTTACTTACTGTATGATTACATTATGATTACAGGTTACTTACTGTATGATTACATTATGATTACAGGTTACATTACTGTATGATTACATTATGATTACAGGTTACTTACTGTATGATTACATTATGATTACAGGTTACATTACTGTATGATTACATTATGATTACAGGTTACTTACTGTATGATTACATTATGATTACAGGTTACATTACTGTATGATTACATTACGATTACAGGTTACATTACTGTATGATTACATTATGATTACAGGTTACTTACTGTATGATTACATTATGATTACAGGTTACTTACTGTATGATTACATTATGATTACAGGTTACATTACTGTATGATTACATTACGATTACAGGTTACATTACTGTATGATTACATTATGATTACAGGTTACATTACTGTATGATTACATTACGATTACAGGTTACATTACTGTATGATTACATTATGATTACAGGTTACATTACTGTATGATTACATTATGATTACAGGTTACATTACTGTATGATTACATTATGATTACAGGTTACATTACTGTATGATTACATTATGATTACAGGTTACATTACTGTATGTATTGGTGACTGACCTTAAATATCAGGCGACATGAAACGACGAACAGTAAAGAGCATACAAACACTCAGGCGTCTACAAAAACACCCTCATCGGTGTCAGGCGACATGAAACGACGAACAGTAAAGAGCATACAAACACTCAGGCGTCTACAAAAACACCCTCATCGGTGTCAGGCGACATGAAACGACGAACAGTAAAGAGCATACAAACACTCAGGCGTCTACAAAAACACCCTCATCGGTGTCAGGCGACATGAAACGACGAACAGTAAAGAGCATACAAACACTCAGGCGTCTACAAAAACACCCTCATCGGTGTCAGGCGACATGAAACGACGAACAGTAAAGAGCATACAAACACTCAGGCGTCTACAAAAACACCCTCATCGGTGTCAGGCGACATGAAACGACGAACAGTAAAGAGCATACAAACACTCAGGCGTCTACAAAAACACCCTCATCGGTGTCCTATTCCCTGGCGTACCAGACGGGGCGCCCCCTCCCCACCCTCTGCGTACCAGACAGGGCGCCCCCCCCCCCCCCCCTGCGTACCAGATAGGGCGCCCCTCCCCCACCCCTCCCCACCCTCTGTGTACCAGACAGGGCGCCCTCCCCCACCCTCTGTGTACCAGACAGGGCGCCCCCCACACCCTCTGCGTACCAGACAGGGTGCCCCCTCTCCACCCTCTGCGTACCAGACAGGGCGCCCCCCCCCCCTCTGCGTACCAGACAGCCCCCCCCCCCCTCTGCGTACCAGACAGCCCCCCCCCCCCCTCTGCGTACCAGACAGGGCGACCCCCTGCCCCTCTCCTCTGCGTGCCAGACAGCCCCCTCCCCCACCCTCTGTGTACCAGACAGACCCCCCCCCCCTCCCCTCTGCGTACCAGACAGCGCCCCCCCCCCCCC
The DNA here is from genome assembly GCA_036785665.1 of Chirona hameri. Lineage (NCBI taxonomy): Eukaryota > Metazoa > Arthropoda > Thecostraca > Balanomorpha > Balanidae > Chirona > Chirona hameri. The sequence continues at coordinate 40,597 of JAXIVJ010003128.1, forward strand.
TCTGCGTCCCAGACAGGGCGTCCCATCCCCCCCCCCCCCTCTGCGTACCAGACAGGGTGTCTGCAGGGCGGCGATGCCCTGGCCGAGCTGCAGCTTCAGACAGAAGCGACTCTGGCGGCTGCGGACCGCCTCATCCTGGTGCCGCTGGCGCCGCCGCTGCCGCTGGCGCTGCTCGTACACAGACTCGTACACGCTGGTCTCGGCGTCCTCGTCCGAGTCGGAGTCTGCCGGACCGAGGAGACGGAAGTCAGTCACAGTCAGATTCTGATAGACCGAGGAGACGGGAGTCAGTCAGACAGATTCTGACAGACCGAGGAGACGGGAGTCAGTCAGACAGATTCTGACAGACCGAGGAAACGGGAGTCGGAGTTAGAGTCGGATGAACCGAGGGAAAGGGCTTAAATGACAGGAGATGGGAAGCAACTGAAAAGAAGCATACACTTACACTTGTAGAATATAAACAATAAAGAGGCGCGATTAAATATAAGTGATGATGCAAACCAATAGATGAAAAATATCATACTCTGGTGCATATGTATTTTGCTACAGACTCAATTATGACGCGATACTGACCAATGAGGACGGCTGGGGTTCAGAGTGCTGCTACTAACTGAGGTTATTATTATATCGCGACCATGATATTGCGGAATGAACAGATCGTACCGTTAAATGCTCTAACATCGTTATGGCAGTGACGTATTCATATATTGTGAGTTTCAGTGGACATGTAGGTCAAGCTGTACGTACCATAATTCGTGGCGGACTTGCACATCTGGTATCCGTCTGTGAGGAGAGTGAGCGGGTCGGCCGGCCGCTGGGAAGCGTCCGGACTGGAGACGCTGGGCGCCGCCGGCTCCCACAGAGCAAGGTCCGTGGCCAGCCTGCAGACAGACATACAAACACAGAGCGTCAGCCGTCAGTCACATGGTCGGGACTGGAGACGCTGGGCGCCGCCGGCTCCCACAGAGCAAGGTCCGTGGCCAGCCTGCAGACACACATACAAACACAGAGCGTCAGCCGTCAGTCACATGGCCGGGACTGGAGACGCTGGGCGCCGCCGGCTCCCACAGAGCAAGGTCCGTGGCCAGCCTGCAGACACACATACACACACAGAGCGTCAGCCGTCAGTCACATGGTCGGGACTGGAGACGCTGGGCGCCGCCGGCTCCCACAGAGCCAGGTCCGTGGCCAGTCTGCAGCCACACATACAAACACAGAGCGTCAGCCGTCAGTCACATGGTCGGGACTGGAGACGCTGGGCGCCGCCGGCTCCCACAGAGCAAGGTCCGTGGCCAGCCTGCAGACACACATACAAACACAGAGCGTCAGCCGTCAGTCACATGGTCGGGACTGGAGACGCTGGGCGCCGCCGGCTCCCACAGAGCCAGGTCCGTGGCCAGCCTGCAGACACACATACAAACACAGAGCGTCAGCCGTCGGTCACATGGTCCGGACTGGAGACGCTGGGCGCCGCCGGCTCCCACAGAGCCAGGTCCGTGGCCAGCCTGCAGACAGACAGGACATCAGCTGATTCACAGTCACGTCGGAACGTACCGACTAATTCGGCGGTTATTACTCATAGAGTAAACAAGGAATAATGTGAAAAAGTGAGAATACATAACAATTACGTTGACACCAACAAAACTGCAATAAAGATCAGGTGTTTCGGGCTCTTAACTTGACAAAAACTAGCTGACTGGAAGCCAGTATAAAGTCAGAAGGAGCAGCAATAATGCCGTCACGAGGCGCTGTCTAAAGACCATCCGCACCAATGAGATACGCTTACAGCCTGTGTGACGGAAAGGTTGTCACTATTCAGTGAGCTGCGCTGTCAGCCTGTGTGCAGACTGATGGTGTACCTGTTGTAGATGAGCTCGTAGAAGCGTTTGTTGGGCAGGATGGCCTCCACCAGTGGCAGACTGAGCTCCAGCAGGGTCTGACAGTTGGCCACGGTGGCCTCCACGAACTGGTCCACCTCCTCCCGGGTGGCCGGGATCACCAGCTCCTCACCCTCTGAAAAACGACACCAGTGAAATAGTATAGTCACACATTATAGCAACCAGTTATCTAAAACGGCAATCACTGGCTCATCACACTCTACATCCAGCGCTGCAAGTACCCCAGAGCAAGTCAAACATAACAGGGATCAGCTCAACTCTACACCTCACGAAGGGCATAACAGGGATCAGGTCAGCTCTACACCTCACGAAGGACATACCAGGGATCAGGTCAGCTCTACACCTCACGAAGGACATACCAGGGATCAGCTCAGCTCTACACCTCACGAAGGCACAAAGCAGAGCGCCATCACATGTGTATGGTTCAGCCAAATGTTTGAATGACGTTCATCTTCTATGCTGAGCGGTTGACATGTATATGAGCGAAAATAGGAACTACATGCACGCTCATCAGACCTCATCCAGCCACCCCCCCCCCCCTGACCTAAGGCGGTCTGCTCCCTCCCCTTCCCACCAACCTGAGGCGGTGTCTGGCTCGCCGCGCCAGTGCGAGTCCGTCTCGTAGACGACCCGGCGGCGTCTGTCCCTGTAACTGACCTGAGGCGGCGTCTGTCCCTGTAACTGACCTGAGGCGGCGTATGTGCCTGTAACTAACCTGAGGCGGCGTCTGTGCCTGTAACTGACCTGAGGCGGCGTCTGTCCCTGTAACTGACCTGAGGCGGTGTCTGGCTCGCCGTGCCAGTGCGAGTCCGTCTCGTAGACGACCCGCCGGCGTCTGTCCCTGTAACTGACCTGAGGCGGCGTCTGTGCCTGAACTGACCTGAGGCGGCGTCTGTGCCTGTAACTGACCTGAGGCGGTGTCTGGCTCGCCGCGCCAGTGCGAGTCCGTCTCGTAGACGACCCGGCGGCGTCCGAACGGACTGGGCTCGCGGCCGGCGGCGGCGGCGCTGAGGCCGGCGAATGGTGATGAGGAGGAGGAGTCGGCGGCGGGCGAGGAGTCGCGCCTCTCCTCCGGTTGCTCTGCCTCCAGCAGGGGAGAGGAGCGGACCGGGTGTAGAGTGAGCACGGCCCGCGGCCAGTCCAGACCGACCGCGCCGCCATGGGGCAGGGAGTCGCAGCCGGACGCCGCCGATACCTGACGACGGAGTGACAAAGTGACAGTGGGGAGGCAGAGAGACGGACAAGCAGACATATAAACAGACACAGAGTGGACAAAGGCGGGGTCAGTGGGGAGGCAGAGAGACGGACAAGCAGACATATAAACAGACACAGAGTGGACAAAGGCGAGGTCAGTGGGGAGGCAGAGAGACGGACAAGCAGACATATAAACAGACACAGAGTGGACAAAGGCGGGGTCAGTGGGGAGGCAGAGAGACGGACAAGCAGACATATAAACAGACACAGAGTGGATAAAGGCGAGGTCAGTGGGGAGGCAGAGAGACGGACAAGCAGACATATAAACAGACACAGAGTGGACAAAGGCGAGGTCAGTGGGGAGGCAGAGAGACGGACAAGCAGACATATAAACAGACACAGAGTGGACAAAGGCGGGGTCAGTGGGGAGGCAGAGAGACGGACAAGCAGACATAAACAGACACAGAGTGGACAAAGGCGAGGTCAGTGGGGAGGCAGAGAGACGGACAAGCAGACATATAAACAGACACAGAGTGGACAAAGGCGGGGTCAGTGGGGAGGCAGAGAGACGGACAAGCAGACATATAAACAGACACAGAGTGGACAGAGGCGAGGTCAGTGGGGAGGCAGAGAGACGGACAAGCAGACATATAAACAGACACAGAGTGGACAAAGGCGGGGTCAGTGGGGAGGCAGAGAGACGGACAAGCAGACATATAAACAGACACAGAGTGGACAAAGGCGAGGTCAGTGGGGAGGCAGAGAGACGGACAAGCAGACATATAAACAGACACAGAGTGGACAAAGGCGAGGTCAGTGGGGAGGCAGAGAGACGGACAAGCAGACATATAAACAGACACAGAGTGGACAAAGGCGGAGTCAGCGGGGAGGCAGAGAGACGGACAAGCAGACATATAAACAGACACAGAGTGGACAAAGGCGAGGTCAGTGGGGAGGCAGAGAGACGGACAAGCAGACATATAAACAGACACAGAGTGGACAAAGGCGAGGTCAGTGGGGAGGCAGAGAGACGGACAAGCAGACATATAAACAGACACAGAGTGGACAAAGGCGGGGTCAGTGGGGAGGCAGAGAGACGGACAAGCAGACATATAAACAGACACAGAGTGGACAAAGGCGGGGTCAGTGGGGAGGCAGAGAGACGGACAAGCAGACATATAAACAGACACAGAGTGGACAAAGGCGGGGTCAGTGGGGAGGCAGAGAGACGGACAAGCAGACATATAAACAGACACAGAGTGGACAAAGGCGGGGTCAGTGGGGAGGCAGAGAGACGGACAAGCAGACATAAACAGACACAGAGTGGACAAAGGCGGGGTCAGTGGGGAGGCAGAGAGACGGACAAGCAGACATAAACAGACACAGAGTGGACAAAGGCGGGGTCAGTGGGGAGGCAGAGAGACGGACAAGCAGACATATAAACAGACACAGTGGACAAAGGCGAGGTCAGTGGGGAGGCAGAGAGACGGACAAGCAGACATACAAACAGACACAGAGTGGACAAAGGCGGGGTCAGTGGGGAGGCAGAGAGACGGACAAGCAGACATATAAACAGACACAGAGTGGACAAAGGCGGGGTCAGTGGGGAGGCAGAGAGACGGACAAGCAGACATAAACAGACACAGAGTGGACAAAGGCGGGGTCAGTGGGGAGGCAGAGAGACGGACAAGCAGACATAAACAGACACAGAGTGGACAAAGGCGAGGTCAGTGGGGAGGCAGAGAGACGGACAAGCAGACATATAAACAGACACAGAGTGGACAAAGGCGGGGTCAGTGGGGAGGCAGAGAGACGGACAAGCAGACATATAAACAGACACAGAGTGGACAAAGGCGAGGTCAGTGGGGAGGCAGAGAGACGGACAAGCAGACATATAAACAGACACAGAGTGGACAAAGGCGAGGTCAGTGGGGAGGCAGAGAGACGGACAAGCAGACATATAAACAGACAGAGTGGACAAAGGCGGGGTCAGTGGGGAGGCAGAGAGACGGACAAGCAGACATAAACAGACACAGAGTGGACAAAGGCGAGGTCAGTGGGGAGGCAGAGAGACGGACAAGCAGACATATAAACAGACACAGAGTGGACAAAGGCGGGGTCAGTGGGGAGGCAGAGAGACGGACAAGCAGACATATAAACAGACACAGAGTGGACAAAGGCGAGGTCAGTGGGGAGGCAGAGAGACGGACAAGCAGACATATAAACAGACACAGAGTGGACAAAGGCGAGGTCAGTGGGGAGGCAGAGAGACGGACAAGCAGACATATAAACAGACACAGAGTGGACAAAGGCGAGGTCAGTGGGGAGGCAGAGAGACGGACAAGCAGACATATAAACAGACACAGAGTGGACAAAGGCGAGGTCAGTGGGGAGGCAGAGAGACGGACAAGCAGACATATAAACAGACACAGAGTGGACAAAGGCGAGGTCAGTGGGGAGGCAGAGAGACGGACAAGCAGACATATAAACAGACACAGAGTGGACAAAGGCGGGGTCAGTGGGGAGGCAGAGAGACGGACAAGCAGACATAAACAGACACAGAGTGGACAAAGGCGAGGTCAGTGGGGAGGCAGAGAGACGGACAAGCAGACATATAAACAGACACAGAGTGGACAAAGGCGAGGTCAGTGGGGAGGCAGAGAGACGGACAAGCAGACATATAAACAGACACAGAGTGGACAAAGGCGAGGTCAGTGGGGAGGCAGAGAGACGGACAAGCAGACATATAAACAGACACAGAGTGGACAAAGGCGGGGTCAGTGGGGAGGCAGAGAGACGGACAAGCAGACATAAACAGACACAGAGTGGACAAAGGCGAGGTCAGTGGGGAGGCAGAGAGACGGACAAGCAGACATATAAACAGACACAGAGTGGACAAAGGCGAGGTCAGTGGGGAGGCAGAGAGACGGACAAGCAGACATATAAACAGACACAGAGTGGACAAAGGCGGGGTCAGTGGGGAGGCAGAGAGACGGACAAGCAGACATAAACAGACACAGAGTGGACAAAGGCGGGGTCAGTGGGGAGGCAGAGAGACGGACAAGCAGACATATAAACAGACACAGAGTGGACAAAGGCGGGGTCAGTGGGGAGGCAGAGAGACAGACAAGCAGACATATAAACAGACACAGAGTGGACAAAGGCGGGGTCAGTGGGGAGGCAGAGAGACGGACAAGCAGACATAAACAGACACAGAGTGGACAAAGGCGGGGTCAGTGGGGAGGCAGAGAGACGGACAAGCAGACAAACAGACACAGAGTGGACAAAGGCGGGGTCAGTGGGGAGGCAGAGAGACGGACAAGCAGACATATAAACAGACACAGAGTGGACAAAGGCGAGGTCAGTGGGGAGGCAGAGAGACGGACAAGCAGACATACAAACAGACACAGAGTGGACAAAGGCGGGGTCAGTGGGGAGGCAGAGAGACGGACAAGCAGACATATAAACAGACACAGAGTGGACAAAGGCGGGGTCAGTGGGGAGGCAGAGAGACGGACAAGCAGACATATAAACAGACACAGAGTGGACAAAGGCGGGGTCAGTGGGGAGGCAGAGAGACGGACAAGCAGACATAAACAGACACAGAGTGGACAAAGGCGAGGTCAGTGGGGAGGCAGAGAGACGGACAAGCAGACATATAAACAGACACAGAGTGGACAAAGGCGAGGTCAGTGGGGAGGCAGAGAGACGGACAAGCAGACATAAACAGACACAGAGTGGACAAAGGCGAGGTCAGTGGGGAGGCAGAGAGACGGACAAGCAGACATATAAACAGACAGGCGGTCAGGGGAAGTGGAGAGGGGAGAGGGGGAGGAAGGGAGGGACGGAGAGTCGCGGTCGAAGAAGCACATGACTGCAGCAGAGCACCGGTTGACGCCACATAACCAGTTCAGTTCAACAGGTAGGACGTACGGGAGATGAACAATGAGTTCAACTTCTTCGGATAAAAAATGAGAAAAAAATCGGGAAGCAGCTCCCTTTTGGCTAAAAAATGTGAAGTGTGCTAAATACTGGGTGGGATGAAAATAAAAGTTGGCTGGGTTTACCAAAGGCAGAGGAAATCCAACTCTTGGTCTGCATATGTCTATGCCAACCTATATAAAATGCCTACCGCATTAATACATTTGAAATTAGAGCATCACGCACATTAACGAATTTACCCACTGTTACCCAGCCATGCCCCGCCGGCTGCCCCCCCCCCCCCCCCCCCCCCCCCCCTCAGCGGACCCAGCTGCGTCTCACGTTGATGAACGTAACAGGCGTGGTCGCCTCCGTCTCCTGGTAGCCCACGGAGATGCGTCGCGCCTGGAGCTCGAGCCGCGTGCTGTCGTCTCGCGAGTGCAGCGTGCAGCGCACGGCGGCGTCTCTCAGTCGCAAGTGCAGAGAGTCCGGCCGCACGTGACGCCGCCACCACGGCGGACGGTCCATGTCACTCAGCGGCCGCAGGTCCGGCACGGGGATCCTGCCGGGACACAGACACATGCACAAAATCGCATTCAGTACTCTGAGCTGAACTCATGAAATATTTGCCTAGGAAGCGTAAAAGATCAAGGTATCCCAGCTAAAAAAAAACCACTCATAACCGTACACCGGCCGGACCTGGACCAACATACACGAGTGACAAACGATTGACGCTGGTTAAACATCGGTCAACACTCCTCAACTCGGCGACGGCTATCGGAGTGACATCTCCCAGCTTCAACAACCTGCCCTCCCCCCGACACCAGTGACCTCTACTGTGTCTGCCCCTCCCCCGAAATCAGTGACCTCTACTGTGTCTGCCCCTCCCCCGAAACCAGTGACCTCTACTGTGGCCGCCCCCCCTCCCACACCAGTGACCTCTACTGTGTCTGCCCCTCCCCCCCCCCCCCGACCAGTGTTGGATTTTCGATTTCATGACCTGGTCCCGGAGAGTAAAAATCCATAGGTGGAGAGAAAATTGTATTGTCAGGCAAGTTAAGATTTTCATTTTTGTTTTAATTATTTTACTTGGAAAGTAAAGCAAAATCCTGATTTGTAATAGATATTAAATCCTTGAAGAAAATGTAATTATATTTTAACTACAATGTCGGTAAGACCAGGCGAAAGGAGAGCAAATTTCCTGAACAAATATGAAGAGAGCAAAATTCTTTGGACCCAAAAGGTCCAGAAAATGGCCCAAATTCCAAGGCTGCCCCCAACACCAGTGACCTCTACTGTGTCTGCCCCTCCTCCGACATCAGTGACCTCTACTGGTCTGCCCCTCCCCCGACACCAGTGACCTCTACTGTGTCTGCCCCTCCCGACACCAGTGACCTCTACTGTGTCTGCCCCTCCCCCGACACCAGTGACCTCTACTGTGTCTGCCCCTCCTCCGACATCAGTGACCTCTACTGTGTGACCTCCGACATCAGTGACCTCTACTCTGTCTGCCCCTCCCCAGACACCAGTGACCTCTGCCGCGGCCGTACCTCAGTTGAACGTCCACCACGGGTGCCGAGACGTGCAGGTCGACTCGCGACTCTCCCCCGCCGCCCGCGCGGTCGTCCATCGCCTCGTTAAAGCACTGCTGCTTCGTCTGCGGACGGACGGCGGCGTTGACACGACTAGATAGACCCGCTCGGCTGCCAGGGCGGAGCTGCGTGCGGCTATGCGGCCGGAGCAGCTGTTCAACATAGACTAGACATCAGTGAGAATGATGCAAAAGTAATGACTAGGAGCAAGTGAGATTGGTAAAACGATTAGTTTGGTGCATGGAAATCCAGGCTGATGTCCAGCCATTCGCTTAGAAGATTTTGATAAGCGTCTCCACTCTCCACTAAAGAGTGGAGAGTGGAGAGTGGTAAAGAGTCTCCACTCTCCACATCGCCACTAAACGCATTGACCACTACAGACTCACCAAATCAGCGTGCTCCGAGCTGGAGGGCGTCGTCACCCGTGGGCGGAGCTACTGATACCAGGTGACGTCACACGGTGGGCGGAGCTACTGACACCAGGTGACGTCACGCGGTGGGCGGGGTTACTCACCACATCGGCGTGCTCCGTGCTGGAGGGCGTCGTCACCTGGTGGGCGGGGTCGGCCGGCGTCGGGTTGAGCAAGGCCGCCAGCCGGTCCGTCAGCGAAATGTCCACCTCGGTCTTGCACGCTGCCAGCCGCAGCCTGTCAGAAGCGGGGACACGGAGGCAGGGTCAGACACGGGTCAGACACGGGTCAGACACGGGTCAGACACGGGTCAGACACGGGTCAGACACGGGTCAGACACGGGTCAGACACGGGTCAGAGGAACACGGAGACAGGGTCAGACACGGGTCAGCGGGCCCGAGAGACGGGCCCCTGCCGCTGCCGTCAGCAGTCGGGCTACTGAGGACATTGCTGCAGGGGGAGGGGGGGGGGGGGGAGCAAGCAGACCGATACAGAACACCGGCATGGAGACGAGTCCGTCCAGTAACCTGACTAGGAGGCGAATATCTGTGGCGATTACGTAAATACAATACAACATCACTTGTTGCAAAAAAAAACACACAAAAACACGAACATCTGTGTTGCGGAGTTTCCGCAGTGAGTTACCGACATCAGCTTGGAACGACTTCAGCGCGGACCTCCCCACTAACTTGATGGTGACGGCCGAGCTGGTGGTGTGTCGGTTGACCAGGGGCCACAGTCATACAGAGGGTAACCTAACACCTCCCCACTGACCTGATGGTGACGGCCGAGCTGGTGGTGTGTCGGTTGACCAGGGGCCACAGTCATACAGAGGGTAACCTAACACCTCCCCACTGACCTGATGGTGACGGCCGAGCTGGTGGTGTGTCGGTTGACCAGGGGCCACAGTCATACAGAGGGTAACCCAACACCTCCCCACTGACCTGACTGAGACGGCCGAGCTGGTGGTGTGTCGGTTGACCAGGGGCCACAGTCATACAGAGGGTAACCCAACACCTCCCCACTGACCTGACTGAGACGGCCGAGCTGGTGGTGTGTATGGTAACCTAACACCTCCCCACTGACCTGATGGTGACGGCCGAGCTGGTGGTGTGTCGGTTGACCAGGGGCCACAGTCATACAGAGGGTAACCTAACACCTCCCCACTGACCTGATGGTGACGGCCGAGCTGGTGGTGTGTCGGTTGACCAGGGGCCACAGTCATACAGAGGGTAACCTAACACCTCCCCACTGACCTGATGGTGACGGCCGAGCTGGTGGTGTGTCGGTTGACCAGGGGCCACAGTCATACAGAGGGTAACCCAACACCTCCCCACTGACCTGACTGAGACGGCCGAGCTGGTGGTGTGTCGGTTGACCAGGGGCCACAGTCATACAGAGGGTAACCCAACACCTCCCCACTGACCTGACTGAGACGGCCGAGCTGGTGGTGTGTATGGTAACCTAACACCTCCCCACTGACCTGATGGTGACGGCCGAGCTGGTGGTGTGTCGGTTGACCAGGGGCCACAGTCATACAGAGGGTAACCTAACACCTCCCCACTGACCTGACGGTGACGGCCGAGCTGGTGGTGTGTATGGTAACCTAACACCTCCCCACTGACCTGACGGAGACGGCCGAGCTGGTGGTGTGTCGGTTGACCAGGGGCCACAGTCATACAGAGGGTAACCTAACACCTCCCCACTGACCTGACGGAGACGGCCGAGCTGGTGGTGTGTCGGTTGACCAGGGGCCACAGTCATACAGAGGGTAACCTAACACCTCCCCACTGACCTGATGGTGACGGCCGAGCTGGTGGTGTGTCGGTTGACCAGGGGCCACAGTCATACAGAGGGTAACCCAACACCTCCCCACTGACCTGACTGAGACGGCCGAGCTGGTGGTGTGTCGGTTGACCAGGGGCCACAGTCATACAGAGGGTAACCCAACACCTCCCCACTGACCTGACTGAGACGGCCGAGCTGGTGGTGTGTATGGTAACCTAACACCTCCCCACTGACCTGATGGTGACGGCCGAGCTGGTGGTGTGTCGGTTGACCAGGGGCCACAGTCATACAGAGGGTAACCTAACACCTCCCCACTGACCTGACTGAGACGGCCGAGCTGGTGGTGTGTCGGTTGACCAGGGGCCACAGTCATACAGAGGGTAACCCAACACCTCCCCACTGACCTGACTGAGACGGCCGAGCTGGTGGTGTGTATGGTAACCTAACACCTCCCCACTGACCTGATGGTGACGGCCGAGCTGGTGGTGTGTCGGTTGACCAGGGGCCACAGTCATACAGAGGGTAACCTAACACCTCCCCACTGACCTGACTGAGACGGCCGAGCTGGTGGTGTGTATGGTAACCTAACACCTCCCCACTGACCTGACTGAGACGGCCGAGCTGGTGGTGTGTCGGTTGACCAGGGGCCACAGTCATACAGAGGGTAACCCAACACCTCCCCACTGACCTGACTGAGACGGCCGAGCTGGGTGTGTCGGTTGACCAGGGGCCACAGTCATACAGAGGGTAACCCAACACCTCCCCACTGACCTGACTGAGACGGCCGAGCTGGTAGTGTGTCGGTTGACCAGGGGCCACAGTCATACAGAGGGTAACCCAACACCTCCCCACTGACCTGACTGAGACGGCCGAGCTGGTGGTGTGTCGGTTGACCAGGGGCCACAGTCATACAGAGGGTAACCTAACACCTCCCCACTGACCTGACGGTGACGGCCGAGCTGGTGGTGTGTATGGTAATCTAACACCTCCCCACTGACCTGATGGTGACGGCCGAGCTGGTGGTGTGTATGGTAACCTAACACCTCCCCACTGACCTGACTGAGACGGCCGAGCTGGTGGTGTGTCGGTTGACCAGGGGCCACAGTCATACAGAGGGTAACCCAACACCTCCCCACTGACCTGACTGAGACGGCCGAGCTGGTGGTGTGTATGGTAACCTAACACCTCCCCACTGACCTGACTGAGACGGCCGAGCTGGTGGTGTGTCGGTTGACCAGGGGCCACAGTCATACAGAGGGTAACCTAACACCTCCCCACTGACCTGACGGTGACGGCCGAGCTGGTGGTGTCGTTTCTTCCCAGGGGCCACAGTCATACAGAGGGTAACCCAACACCTCCCCACTGACCTGACTGAGACGGCCGAGCTGGTGGTGTGTCGGTTGACCAGGGGCCACAGTCATACAGAGGGTAACCTAACACCTCCCCACTGACCTGATGGTGACGGCCGAGCTGGTAGTGTGTCGGTTGACCAGGGGCCACAGTCATACAGAGGGTAACCCAACACCTCCCCACTGACCTGACTGAGACGGCCGAGCTGGTGGTGTGTCGGTTGACCAGGGGCCACAGTCATACAGAGGGTAACCTAACACCTCCCCACTGACCTGACTGAGACGGCCGAGCTGGTGGTGTGTCGGTTGACCAGGGGCCACAGTCATACAGAGGGTAACCTAACACCTCCCCACTGACCTGACTGAGACGGCCGAGCTGGTGGTGTGTCGGTTGACCAGGGGCCACAGTCATACAGAGGGTAACCTAACACCTCCCCACTGACCTGACTGAGACGGCCGAGCTGGTGGTGTGTCGGTTGACCAGGGGCCACAGTCATACAGAGGGTAACCCAACACCTCCCCACTGACCTGACTGAGACGGCCGAGCTGGGTGTGTCGGTTGACCAGGGGCCACAGTCATACAGAGGGTAACCCAACACCTCCCCACTGACCTGACTGAGACGGCCGAGCTGGTAGTGTGTCGGTTGACCAGGGGCCACAGTCATACAGAGGGTAACCCAACACCTCCCCACTGACCTGACTGAGACGGCCGAGCTGGTGGTGTGTCGGTTGACCAGGGGCCACAGTCATACAGAGGGTAACCCAACACCTCCCCACTGACCTGACTGAGACGGCCGAGCTGGTGGTGTGTCGGTTGACCAGGGGCCACAGTCATACAGAGGGTAACCTAACACCTCCCCACTGACCTGATGGTGACGGCCGAGCTGGTGGTGTGTATGGTAACCTAACACCTCCCCACTGACCTGACTGAGACGGCCGAGCTGGTGGTGTGTATGGTAACCTAACACCTCCCCACTGACCTGACTGAGACGGCCGAGCTGGTGGTGTGTCGGTTGACCAGGGGCCACAGTCATACAGAGGGTAACCTAACACCTCCCCACTGACCTGATGGTGACGGCCGAGCTGGTAGTGTGTCGGTTGACCAGGGGCCACAGTCATACAGAGGGTAACCCAACACCTCCCCACTGACCTGACTGAGACGGCCGAGCTGGTGGTGTGTCGGTTGACCAGGGGCCACAGTCATACAGAGGGTAACCTAACACCTCCTCACTGACCTGACTGAGACGGCCGAGCTGGTGGTGTGTCGGTTGACCAGGGGCCACAGTCATACAGAGGGTAACCCAACACCTCCCCACTGACCTGACTGAGACGGCCGAGCTGGTGGTGTGTCGGTTGACCAGGGGCCACAGTCATACAGAGGGTAACCTAACACCTCCCCACTGACCTGACTGAGACGGCCGAGCTGGTGGTGTGTATGGTAACCTAACACCTCCCCACTGACCTGACTGAGACGGCCGAGCTGGTGGTGTGTCGGTTGACCAGGGGCCACAGTCATACAGAGGGTAACCTAACACCTCCCCACTGACCTGATGGTGACGGCCGAGCTGGTAGTGTGTCGGTTGACCAGGGGCCACAGTCATACAGAGGGTAACCCAACACCTCCCCACTGACCTGACTGAGACGGCCGAGCTGGTGGTGTGTCGGTTGACCAGGGGCCACAGTCATACAGAGGGTAACCTAACACCTCCTCACTGACCTGACTGAGACGGCCGAGCTGGTGGTGTGTCGGTTGACCAGGGGCCACAGTCATACAGAGGGTAACCTAACACCTCCCCACTGACCTGACGGTGACGGCCGAGCTGGTGGTGTCGTTTCTTCCCAGGGGCCACAGTCATACAGAGGGTAACCCAACACCTCCCCACTGACCTGACTGAGACGGCCGAGCTGGTGGTGTGTCGGTTGACCAGGGGCCACAGTCATACAGAGGGTAACCTAACACCTCCCCACTGACCTGATGGTGACGGCCGAGCTGGTAGTGTGTCGGTTGACCAGGGGCCACAGTCATACAGAGGGTAACCCAACACCTCCCCACTGACCTGACTGAGACGGCCGAGCTGGTGGTGTGTCGGTTGACCAGGGGCCACAGTCATACAGAGGGTAACCTAACACCTCCCCACTGACCTGACTGAGACGGCCGAGCTGGTGGTGTGTCGGTTGGCCAGGGGCCACAGTCATACAGAGGGTAACCCAACACCTCCCCACTGACCTGACTGAGACGGCCGAGCTGGTGGTGTGTCGGTTGACCAGGGGCCACAGTCATACAGAGGGTAACCTAACACCTCCCCACTGACCTGACGGTGACGGCCGAGCTGGTGGTGTGTATGGTAATCTAACACCTCCCCACTGACCTGATGGTGACGGCCGAGCTGGTGGTGTGTATGGTAACCTAACACCTCCCCACTGACCTGACGGTGACGGCCGAGCTGGTGGTGTGTCGGTTGACCAGGGGCCACAGTCATACAGAGGGTAACCTAACACCTCCCCACTGACCTGACGGTGACGGCCGAGCTGGTGGTGTGTATGGTAACCTAACACCTCCCCACTGACCTGACGGAGACGGCCGAGCTGGTGGTGTGTCGGTTGACCAGGGGCCACAGTCATACAGAGGGTAACCTAACACCTCCCCACTGACCTGACGGAGACGGCCGAGCTGGTGGTGTGTCGGTTGACCAGGGGCCACAGTCATACAGAGGGTAACCTAACACCTCCCCACTGACCTGATGGTGACGGCCGAGCTGGTGGTGTGTCGGTTGACCAGGGGCCACAGTCATACAGAGGGTAACCCAACACCTCCCCACTGACCTGACTGAGACGGCCGAGCTGGTGGTGTGTCGGTTGACCAGGGGCCACAGTCATACAGAGGGTAACCCAACACCTCCCCACTGACCTGACTGAGACGGCCGAGCTGGTGGTGTGTATGGTAACCTAACACCTCCCCACTGACCTGATGGTGACGGCCGAGCTGGTGGTGTGTCGGTTGACCAGGGGCCACAGTCATACAGAGGGTAACCTAACACCTCCCCACTGACCTGACTGAGACGGCCGAGCTGGTGGTGTGTATGGTAACCTAACACCTCCCCACTGACCTGATGGTGACGGCCGAGCTGGTGGTGTGTCGGTTGACCAGGGGCCACAGTCATACAGAGGGTAACCTAACACCTCCCCACTGACCTGACGGTGACGGCCGAGCTGGTGGTGTGTATGGTAACCTAACACCTCCCCACTGACCTGACTGAGACGGCCGAGCTGGTGGTGTGTCGGTTGACCAGGGGCCACAGTCATACAGAGGGTAACCCAACACCTCCCCACTGACCTGACTGAGACGGCCGAGCTGGTGGTGTGTCGGTTGACCAGGGGCCACAGTCATACAGAGGGTAACCCAACACCTCCCCACTGACCTGACTGAGACGGCCGAGCTGGTAGTGTGTCGGTTGACCAGGGGCCACAGTCATACAGAGGGTAACCCAACACCTCCCCACTGACCTGACTGAGACGGCCGAGCTGGTGGTGTGTCGGTTGACCAGGGGCCACAGTCATACAGAGGGTAACCCAACACCTCCCCACTGACCTGACTGAGACGGCCGAGCTGGTGGTGTGTATGGTAACCTAACACCTCCCCACTGACCTGACAGACGGCCGAGCTGGTGGTGTGTCGGTTGACCAGGGGCCACAGTCATACAGAGGGTAACCTAACACCTCCCCACTGACCTGATGGTGACGGCCGAGCTGGTGGTGTGTCGGTTGACCAGGGGCCACAGTCATACAGAGGGTAACCTAACACCTCCCCACTGACCTGACGGTGACGGCCGAGCTGGTGGTGTGTCGGTTGACCAGGGGCCACAGTCATACAGAGGGTAACCTAACACCTCCCCACTGACCTGACGGTGACGGCCGAGCTGGTGGTGTGTCGGTTGACCAGGGGCCACAGTCATACAGAGGGTAACCTAACACCTCCCCACTAACCTGACTGAGACGGCCGAGCTGGTAGTGTGTCGGTTGACCAGGGGCCACAGTCATACAGAGGGTAACCTAACACCTCCTCACTGACCTGACTGAGACGGCCGAGCTGGTGGTGTGTCGGTTGACCAGGGGCCACAGTCATACAGAGGGTAACCTAACACCTCCCCACTGACCTGACGGTGACGGCCGAGCTGGTGGTGTGTATGGTAACCTAACACCTCCCCACTGACCTGACGGTGACGGCCGAGCTGGTGGTGTGTATGGTAACCTAACACCTCCCCACTGACCTGACGGTGACGGCCGAGCTGGTGGTGTGTCGGTTGACCAGGGGCCACAGTCATACAGAGGGTAACCTAACACCTCCCCACTGACCTGACGGTGACGGCCGAGCTGGTGGTGTGTATGGTAACCTAACACCTCCCCACTGACCTGACGGTGACGGCCGAGCTGGTGGTGTGTCGGTTGACCAGGGGCCACAGTCATACAGAGGGTAACCTAACACCTCCCCACTGACCTGACGGTGACGGCCGAGCTGGTGGTGTCGTTTCTTCCCAGGGGCCACAGTCATACAGAGGGTAACCCAACACCTCCCCACTGACCTGACTGAGACGGCCGAGCTGGTGGTGTGTCGGTTGACCAGGGGCCACAGTCATACAGAGGGTAACCTAACACCTCCCCACTGACCTGATGGTGACGGCCGAGCTGGTAGTGTGTCGGTTGACCAGGGGCCACAGTCATACAGAGGGTAACCCAACACCTCCCCACTGACCTGACTGAGACGGCCGAGCTGGTGGTGTGTCGGTTGACCAGGGGCCACAGTCATACAGAGGGTAACCTAACACCTCCTCACTGACCTGACTGAGACGGCCGAGCTGGTGGTGTGTCGGTTGACCAGGGGCCACAGTCATACAGAGGGTAACCTAACACCTCCCCACTGACCTGACGGTGACGGCCGAGCTGGTGGTGTGTATGGTAATCTAACACCTCCCCACTGACCTGATGGTGACGGCCGAGCTGGTGGTGTGTCGGTTGACCAGGGGCCACAGTCATACAGAGGGTAACCTAACACCTCCCCACTGACCTGACAGAGACGGCCGAGCTGGTGGTGTGTCGGTTGACCAGGGGCCACAGTCATACAGAGGGTAACCTAACACCTCCCCACTGACCTGACTGAGACGGCCGAGCTGGTGGTGTGTCGGTTGACCAGGGGCCACAGTCATACAGAGGGTAACCTAACACCTCCCCACTGACCTGACGGTGACGGCCGAGCTGGTGGTGTGTATGGTAATCTAACACCTCCCCACTGACCTGATGGTGACGGCCGAGCTGGTGGTGTGTCGGTTGACCAGGGGCCACAGTCATACAGAGGGTAACCTAACACCTCCCCACTGACCTGACAGAGACGGCCGAGCTGGTGGTGTGTCGGTTGACCAGGGGCCACAGTCATACAGAGGGTAACCTAACACCTCCCCACTGACCTGACTGAGACGGCCGAGCTGGTGGTGTGTCGGTTGACCAGGGGCCACAGTCATACAGAGGGTAACCTAACACCTCCCCACTGACCTGACGGTGACGGCCGAGCTGGTGGTGTCGTTTCTTCCCAGGGGCCACAGTCATACAGAGGGTAACCCAACACCTCCCCACTGACCTGACTGAGACGGCCGAGCTGGTGGTGTGTCGGTTGACCAGGGGCCACAGTCATACAGAGGGTAACCTAACACCTCCCCACTGACCTGATGGTGACGGCCGAGCTGGTAGTGTGTCGGTTGACCAGGGGCCACAGTCATACAGAGGGTAACCCAACACCTCCCCACTGACCTGACTGAGACGGCCGAGCTGGTGGTGTGTCGGTTGACCAGGGGCCACAGTCATACAGAGGGTAACCTAACACCTCCCCACTGACCTGACTGAGACGGCCGAGCTGGTGGTGTGTCGGTTGGCCAGGGGCCACAGTCATACAGAGGGTAACCCAACACCTCCCCACTGACCTGACTGAGACGGCCGAGCTGGTGGTGTGTCGGTTGACCAGGGGCCACAGTCATACAGAGGGTAACCTAACACCTCCCCACTGACCTGACGGTGACGGCCGAGCTGGTGGTGTGTATGGTAATCTAACACCTCCCCACTGACCTGATGGTGACGGCCGAGCTGGTGGTGTGTATGGTAACCTAACACCTCCCCACTGACCTGACGGTGACGGCCGAGCTGGTGGTGTGTCGGTTGACCAGGGGCCACAGTCATACAGAGGGTAACCTAACACCTCCCCACTGACCTGACGGTGACGGCCGAGCTGGTGGTGTGTATGGTAACCTAACACCTCCCCACTGACCTGACGGAGACGGCCGAGCTGGTGGTGTGTCGGTTGACCAGGGGCCACAGTCATACAGAGGGTAACCTAACACCTCCCCACTGACCTGACGGAGACGGCCGAGCTGGTGGTGTGTCGGTTGACCAGGGGCCACAGTCATACAGAGGGTAACCTAACACCTCCCCACTGACCTGATGGTGACGGCCGAGCTGGTGGTGTGTCGGTTGACCAGGGGCCACAGTCATACAGAGGGTAACCCAACACCTCCCCACTGACCTGACTGAGACGGCCGAGCTGGTGGTGTGTCGGTTGACCAGGGGCCACAGTCATACAGAGGGTAACCCAACACCTCCCCACTGACCTGACTGAGACGGCCGAGCTGGTGGTGTGTATGGTAACCTAACACCTCCCCACTGACCTGATGGTGACGGCCGAGCTGGTGGTGTGTCGGTTGACCAGGGGCCACAGTCATACAGAGGGTAACCCAACACCTCCCCACTGACCTGACTGAGACGGCCGAGCTGGTGGTGTGTCGGTTGACCAGGGGCCACAGTCATACAGAGGGTAACCCAACACCTCCCCACTGACCTGACGGTGACGGCCGAGCTGGTAGTGTGTCGGTTGACCAGGGGCCACAGTCATACAGAGGGTAACCTAACACCTCCCCACTGACCTGATGGTGACGGCCGAGCTGGTGGTGTGTCGGTTGACCAGGGGCCACAGTCATACAGAGGGTAACCTAACACCTCCCCACTGACCTGACTGAGACGGCCGAGCTGGTGGTGTGTCGGTTGACCAGGGGCCACAGTCATACAGAGGGTAACCTAACACCTCCCCACTGACCTGACTGAGACGGCCGAGCTGGTGGTGTGTCGGTTGACCAGGGGCCACAGTCATACAGAGGGTAACCTAACACCTCCCCACTGACCTGATGGTGACGGCCGAGCTGGTGGTGTGTATGGTAACCTAACACCTCCCCACTGACCTGACTGAGACGGCCGAGCTGGTGGTGTGTCGGTTGACCAGGGGCCACAGTCATACAGAGGGTAACCCAACACCTCCCCACTGACCTGACTGAGACGGCCGAGCTGGTGGTGTGTCGGTTGACCAGGGGCCACAGTCATACAGAGGGTAACCCAACACCTCCCCACTGACCTGACTGAGACGGCCGAGCTGGTAGTGTGTCGGTTGACCAGGGGCCACAGTCATACAGAGGGTAACCCAACACCTCCCCACTGACCTGACTGAGACGGCCGAGCTGGTGGTGTGTCGGTTGACCAGGGGCCACAGTCATACAGAGGGTAACCCAACACCTCCCCACTGACCTGACTGAGACGGCCGAGCTGGTGGTGTGTATGGTAACCTAACACCTCCCCACTGACCTGACGGAGACGGCCGAGCTGGTGGTGTGTCGGTTGACCAGGGGCCACAGTCATACAGAGGGTAACCTAACACCTCCCCACTGACCTGACGGTGACGGCCGAGCTGGTGGTGTGTATGGTAACCTAACACCTCCCCACTGACCTGACGGTGACGGCCGAGCTGGTGGTGTGTCGGTTGACCAGGGGCCACAGTCATACAGAGGGTAACCTAACACCTCCCCACTGACCTGATGGTGACGGCCGAGCTGGTGGTGTGTCGGTTGACCAGGGGCCACAGTCATACAGAGGGTAACCTAACACCTCCCCACTGACCTGACGGTGACGGCCGAGCTGGTGGTGTGTCGGTTGACCAGGGGCCACAGTCATACAGAGGGTAACCTAACACCTCCCCACTGACCTGACGGTGACGGCCGAGCTGGTGGTGTGTCGGTTGACCAGGGGCCACAGTCATACAGAGGGTAACCTAACACCTCCCCACTAACCTGACTGAGACGGCCGAGCTGGTAGTGTGTCGGTTGACCAGGGGCCACAGTCATACAGAGGGTAACCTAACACCTCCTCACTGACCTGACTGAGACGGCCGAGCTGGTGGTGTGTCGGTTGACCAGGGGCCACAGTCATACAGAGGGTAACCTAACACCTCCCCACTGACCTGACGGTGACGGCCGAGCTGGTGGTGTGTATGGTAACCTAACACCTCCCCACTGACCTGACGGTGACGGCCGAGCTGGTGGTGTGTATGGTAACCTAACACCTCCCCACTGACCTGACGGAGACGGCCGAGCTGGTGGTGTGTATGGTAACCTAACACCTCCCCACTGACCTGACGGTGACGGCCGAGCTGGTGGTGTGTCGGTTGACCAGGGGCCACAGTCATACAGAGGGTAACCTAACACCTCCCCACTGACCTGACGGTGACGGCCGAGCTGGTGGTGTGTCGGTTGACCAGGGGCCACAGTCATACAGAGGGTAACCTAACACCTCCCCACTGACCTGACGGTGACGGCCGAGCTGGTGGTGTGTATGGTAACCTAACACCTCCCCACTGACCTGACGGTGACGGCCGAGCTGGTGGTGTGTCGGTTGACCAGGGGCCACAGTCATACAGAGGGTAACCTAACACCTCCCCACTGACCTGACGGTGACGGCCGAGCTGGTGGTGTGTCGGTTGACCAGGGGCCACAGTCATACAGAGGGTAACCTAACACCTCCCCACTGACCTGACGGTGACGGCCGAGCTGGTGGTGTGTATGGTAACCTAACACCTCCCCACTGACCTGACGGTGACGGCCGAGCTGGTGGTGTGTCGGTTGACCAGGGGCCACAGTCATACAGAGGGTAACCTAACACCTCCCCACTGACCTGACGGTGACGGCCGAGCTGGTGGTGTCGTTTCTTCCCAGGGGCCACAGTCATACAGAGGGTAACCCAACACCTCCCCACTGACCTGACTGAGACGGCCGAGCTGGTGGTGTGTCGGTTGACCAGGGGCCACAGTCATACAGAGGGTAACCTAACACCTCCCCACTGACCTGATGGTGACGGCCGAGCTGGTAGTGTGTCGGTTGACCAGGGGCCACAGTCATACAGAGGGTAACCCAACACCTCCCCACTGACCTGACTGAGACGGCCGAGCTGGTGGTGTGTCGGTTGACCAGGGGCCACAGTCATACAGAGGGTAACCTAACACCTCCTCACTGACCTGACTGAGACGGCCGAGCTGGTGGTGTGTCGGTTGACCAGGGGCCACAGTCATACAGAGGGTAACCTAACACCTCCCCACTGACCTGACGGTGACGGCCGAGCTGGTGGTGTGTATGGTAATCTAACACCTCCCCACTGACCTGATGGTGACGGCCGAGCTGGTGGTGTGTCGGTTGACCAGGGGCCACAGTCATACAGAGGGTAACCTAACACCTCCCCACTGACCTGACAGAGACGGCCGAGCTGGTGGTGTGTCGGTTGACCAGGGGCCACAGTCATACAGAGGGTAACCTAACACCTCCCCACTGACCTGACTGAGACGGCCGAGCTGGTGGTGTGTCGGTTGACCAGGGGCCACAGTCATACAGAGGGTAACCTAACACCTCCCCACTGACCTGACGGTGACGGCCGAGCTGGTGGTGTGTATGGTAATCTAACACCTCCCCACTGACCTGATGGTGACGGCCGAGCTGGTGGTGTGTCGGTTGACCAGGGGCCACAGTCATACAGAGGGTAACCTAACACCTCCCCACTGACCTGACAGAGACGGCCGAGCTGGTGGTGTGTCGGTTGACCAGGGGCCACAGTCATACAGAGGGTAACCTAACACCTCCCCACTGACCTGACAGAGACGGCCGAGCTGGTGGTGTGTCGGTTGACCAGGGGCCACAGTCATACAGAGGGTAACCTAACACCTCCCCACTGACCTGACTGAGACGGCCGAGCTGGTGGTGTGTCGGTTGACCAGGGGCCACAGTCATACAGAGGGTAACCTAACACCTCCCCACTGACCTGACGGTGACGGCCGAGCTGGTGGTGTCGTTTCTTCCCAGGGGCCACAGTCATACAGAGGGTAACCCAACACCTCCCCACTGACCTGACTGAGACGGCCGAGCTGGTGGTGTGTCGGTTGACCAGGGGCCACAGTCATACAGAGGGTAACCTAACACCTCCCCACTGACCTGATGGTGACGGCCGAGCTGGTAGTGTGTCGGTTGACCAGGGGCCACAGTCATACAGAGGGTAACCCAACACCTCCCCACTGACCTGACTGAGACGGCCGAGCTGGTGGTGTGTCGGTTGACCAGGGGCCACAGTCATACAGAGGGTAACCTAACACCTCCCCACTGACCTGACGGTGACGGCCGAGCTGGTGGTGTGTATGGTAATCTAACACCTCCCCACTGACCTGATGGTGACGGCCGAGCTGGTGGTGTGTATGGTAACCTAACACCTCCCCACTGACCTGACTGAGACGGCCGAGCTGGTGGTGTGTCGGTTGACCAGGGGCCACAGTCATACAGAGGGTAACCCAACACCTCCCCACTGACCTGACTGAGACGGCCGAGCTGGTGGTGTGTCGGTTGACCAGGGGCCACAGTCATACAGAGGGTAACCTAACACCTCCTCACTGACCTGATGGTGACGGCCGAGCTGGTGGTGTGTATGGTAACCTAACACCTCCCCACTGACCTGACTGAGACGGCCGAGCTGGTGGTGTGTCGGTTGACCAGGGGCCACAGTCATACAGAGGGTAACCTAACACCTCCCCACTGACCTGACGGTGACGGCCGAGCTGGTGGTGTGTATGGTAACCTAACACCTCCCCACTGACCTGACGGTGACGGCCGAGCTGGTGGTGTCGTTTGACCAGGGGCCACAGTCATACAGAGGGTAACCTAACACCTCCCCACTGACCTGACTGAGACGGCCGAGCTGGTGGTGTGTCGGTTGACCAGGGGCCACAGTCATACAGAGGGTAACCCAACACCTCCCCACTGACCTGACTGAGACGGCCGAGCTGGTGGTGTGTCGGTTGACCAGGGGCCACAGTCATACAGAGGGTAACCCAACACCTCCCCACTGACCTGACTGAGACGGCCGAGCTGGTAGTGTGTCGGTTGACCAGGGGCCACAGTCATACAGAGGGTAACCCAACACCTCCCCACTGACCTGACTGAGACGGCCGAGCTGGTGGTGTGTCGGTTGACCAGGGGCCACAGTCATACAGAGGGTAACCCAACACCTCCCCACTGACCTGACTGAGACGGCCGAGCTGGTGGTGTGTCGGTTGACCAGGGGCCACAGTCATACAGAGGGTAACCCAACACCTCCACACTGACCTGACTGAGACGGCCGAGCTGGTGGTGTGTCGGTTGACCAGGGGCCACAGTCATACAGAGGGTAACCCAACACCTCCCCACTGACCTGACTGAGACGGCCGAGCTGGTGGTGTGTCGGTTGACCAGGGGCCACAGTCATACAGAGGGTAACCCAACACCTCCCCACTGACCTGACGGTGACGGCCGAGCTGGTGGTGTGTCGTTTTTTTCCCAGGGGCCACAGTCATACAGAGGGTAACCCAACACCTCCCCACTGACCTGACTGAGACGGCCGAGCTGGTAGTGTGTCGGTTGGCCAGGGGCCACAGTCATACAGAGGGTAACCCAACACCTCCCCACTGACCTGACTGAGACGGCCGAGCTGGTGGTGTGTCGGTTGACCAGGGGCTGGCTGTGTCGCACGGTGAGGCAGAGGGCACCCTCGGCTGCCTCGTCCGACCGGCCCGACGGTGGCTCACCCGTGTCAAATGTCAGCAGCTGCCAGGGAACAGAGCGTGTCAAATGTCACCAGCTGCCGGGCAACAGAGCGTGTCAAATGCCACCAGCTGCCGGGCAACAGAGCGTGTCAAATGTCAGCAGCTGCCGGGGAAGAGAACGTGTCAAATGTCACCAGCTGCCGGGGAACAGAGCGTGTCAAATGTCACCAGCTGCCGGGCAACAGAGCGTGTCAAATGTCACCAGCTGCCGGGGAACAGAGCGTGTCAAATGTCAGCAGCTGCCGGGGAACAAACCGTGTCAAATGTCAGCAGCTGCCGGGGAACAAACCGTGTCAAATGTCACCAGCTGCCGGGCAACAGAGCGTGTCAAATGTCAGCAGCTGCCGGGCAACACAGCGTGTCAAATGTCACCAGCAGCCGGGGAACAGACCGTGTCAAATGTCACCAGCTGCCGGGCAACAGAGCGTGTCAAATGTCACCAGCTGCCGGGCAACAGAGCGTGTCAAATGTCAGCAGCTGCCGGGGAAGAGAGCGTGTCAAATGTCACCAGCTGCCGGGCAACAGAGCGTGTCAAATGTCACCAGCTGCCGGGCAACAGAGCGTGTCAAATGTCACCAGCTGCCGGGCAACAGAGCGTGTCAAATGTCCCCAGCTGCCGGGGAACAGAGCGTGTCAAATGTCACCAGCTGCCGGGGAACAGAGCGTGTCAAATGTCACCAGCTGCCGGGGAACAGACCGTGTCAAATGTCACCAGCTGCCGGGCAACAGAGAGTGTCAAATGTCACCAGCTGCCGGGCAACAGAGCGTGTCAAATGTCAGCAGCTGCCGGGGAAGAGAGCGTGTCAAATGTCACCAGCTGCCGGGGAACAGAGCGTGTCAAATGTCACCAGCTGCCGGGCAACAGAGCGTGTCAAATGTCACCAGCTGCCGGGGAACAGAGCGTGTCAAATGTCAGCAACTGCCGGGGAACAAACCGTGTCAAATGTCACCAGCTGCCGGGGAACAAACCGTGTCAAATGTCACACCAGCTGCCGGGGAACAGAGCGTGTCAAATGTCACCAGCTGCCGGGGAACAAACCGTGTCAAATGTCACCAGCTGCCGGGAAACAAAGCGTGTCAAATGTCACCGGCTGCCGAGACTGAGACACAGGGATGACAATGTCGATATTAACGAGTACAAGATTAAGTGCTACAAATAAAGATAGCAGGCTCCACTAGTCATGAGGCGGAGCAAAGAATGAATACAAACACAAATAACGGCGATAACAGTAGCCCACAGCCACCACAACACTGGCCCCGGCATTCAGTACCTACCTCCGTATATAGGGCAGTCAGTGCCTACCTCCGTATATAGGGCAGTCAGTGCCTACCTCCGTATATAGGGCAGTCAGTGCCTACCTCGGTGTAGAGGGCAGTCAGTGCCTACCTCCGTATATAGGGCAGTCAGTGCCTACCTCCGTATATAGGGCAGTCAGTACCAACCTCCGTATATAGGGCAGTCAGTGCCTACCTCGGTGTAGAGGGCAGTCAGTGCCTACCTCGGTGTATAGGGCAGACAGTGCCTACCTCGGTGTAGAGGGCAGTCAGTGCCTACCTCCGTATATAGGGCAGTCAGTGTCTACCTCCGTATATAGGGCAGACAGTGCCTACCTCCGTATATAGGGCAGACAGTGCCTACCTCCGTATATAGGGCAGTCAGTGCCTACCTCGGTGTAGAGGGCAGTCAGTGCCTACCTCGGTGTAGAGGGCAGACAGTGCCTACCTCGGTGTAGAGGGCAGTCAGTGCCTACCTCCGTATATAGGGCAGTCAGTGTCTACCTCCGTATATAGGGCAGACAGTGCCTACCTCCGTATATAGGGCAGACAGTGCCTACCTCAGTGTAGAGGGCAGTCAGTGTCTACCTCCGTACATAGGGCAGTCAGTACCTACCTCGGTGTAGAGGGCAGTCAGTGCCTACCTCGGTGTAGAGGGCAGACAGTGCCTACCTCGGTGTAGAGGGCAGTCAGTGCCTACCTCCGTATATAGGGCAGTCAGTGCCTACCTCCGTATATAGGGCAGTCAGTGTCTACCTCCGTATATAGGGCAGACAGTGCCTACCTCCGTATATAGGGCAGACAGTGCCTACCTCCGTATATAGGGCAGTCAGTACCAACCTCCGTATATAGGGCAGTCAGTGCCTACCTCGGTGTAGAGGGCAGTCAGTGCCTACCTCGGTGTAGAGGGCAGACAGTGCCTACCTCGGTGTAGAGGGCAGTCAGTGCCTACCTCCGTATATAGGGCAGTCAGTGTCTACCTCCGTATATAGGGCAGACAGTGCCTACCTCCGTATATAGGGCAGACAGTGCCTACCTCCGTATATAGGGCAGTCAGTGACTACCTCGGTGTAGAGGGCAGTCAGTGCCTACCTCGGTGTAGAGGGCAGACAGTGCCTACCTCGGTGTAGAGGGCAGTCAGTGCCTACCTCCGTATATAGGGCAGTCAGTGTCTACCTCCGTATATAGGGCAGTCAGTGTCTACCTCCGTATATAGGGCAGACAGTGCCTACCTCAGTGTAGAGGGCAGCCAGTGTCTACCTCCGTACATAGGGCAGTCAGTACCTACCTCGGTGTAGAGGGCAGTCAGTGTCTACCTCCGTATATAGGGCAGACAGTGCCTACCTCAGTGTAGAGGGCAGTCAGTGTCTACCTCCGTACATAGGGCAGTCAGTACCTACCTCGGTGTAGAGGGCAGTCAGTGCCTACCTCGGTGTAGAGGGCAGTCAGTGCCTACCTCGGTGTAGAGGGCAGTCAGTACCTACCTCGGTGTAGAGGGCAGACAGTGCCTACCTCCGTATATAGGGCAGACAGTGCCTACCTCCGTATATAGGGCAGTCAGTGTCTACCTCCGTATATAGGGCAGACAGTGCCTACCTCAGTGTAGAGGGCAGTCAGTGTCTACCTCCGTACATAGGGCAGTCAGTACCTACCTCGGTGTAGAGGGCAGTCGGCGCGCTAACGGAGGTGCGCCGCTCCACTAGGCACTCCAGCAGCTCGGCCGCGCCGGCAGTCAGCGTCAGTGAGAACACGCTCCTGCTGCCACCTGACGGACGCTCGCTGCACTCCAGCTTCATCGGCGCCGCCACCAGGCTGTAGTGGGCGAGAGACGCGGGCGTCGTCAATATGTACAGAGACTCAGATGGTGTGGCTGAAGCATGCGATGTGAGATAGATACATCGTGTGTCACCGACAGTCAGCAAATGGCGCTCACGTTGACCGGCTACCAAAGCCATGACATTTACCAGCTTGGCTAATAACAAGCTCGAACAGTGGACTGACCCGAGGTGACTGTAGGGACAGGCCTCCAGCAGTGCGGGTCGGGTACCCCTGGCGCCGTTCCCAGCTGTGGACTGACCTGAGGTGGCCGTAGGGACAGGCCTCCAGCAGTGCGGGTCGGGTACCCCTGGCGCCGTTCCCAGCTGTGGACTGACCTGAGGTGGCTGTAGGGACATGCCTCCAGCAGAGCGGGTCGGGTACCCCTGGCGCCTTCCCCAGCTGTGGACTGACCTGAGGTGGCTGTAGCCTCGAGCAGAACGGGTCGGGTACCCCTGGCGCCGTCCCCAGCTGTGGACTGACCTGAGGTGACTGTAGGGACAGGCCTCCAGCAGAGCGGGTCGGGTACCCCTGGCGCCGTCTCCTGCCACTGAGACAGAGGAGAGTCGCGCCAGACCAGACTCCACCAGCCGCTGCATCTGATCACACACATACACGGCATAGGACGTCAGCAGGCTGGTGTCGGCAGTCAGATGAGACAGGACAGACATGTCACCACACAGTCACAGACGCCGAGCTGCAGACAGCTGTCGAGACAATCAGACAGTTTCGGCAGTCAGATGAGACAGGACAGACATGTCACCACACAGTCACAGACGCCGAGCTGCAGACAGCTGTCGAGACAATCAGACAGTTTCGGCAGTCAGATGAGACAGGACAGACATGTCACCACACAGTCACAGACGCCGAGCTGCAGACAGCTGTCGAGACAATCAGACAGTTTCGGCAGTCAGATGAGACAGGACAGACATGTCACCACACAGTCACAGACGCCGAGCTGCAGACAGCTGTCGAGACAATCAGACAGTTTCGGCAGTCAGATGAGACAGGACAGACATGTCACTAGTCAGTCACAGACGCCGAGCTGCTGTCGAGACAATCAGACAGTTTCGGCAGTCAGATGAGACAGGACAGACATGTCACTAGTCAGTCACAGACGCCGAGCTGCTGTCGAGACAATCAGACAGTTTCGGCAGTCAGATGAGACAGGACAGACATGTCACCACACAGTCACAGACGCCGAGCTGCAGACAGCTGTCGAGACAATCAGACAGTTTCGGCAGTCAGATGAGACAGGACAGACATGTCACTAGTCAGTCACAGACACCGAGCTGCTGTCGAGACAATCAGACAGTTTCGGCAGTCAGATGAGACAGGACAGACATGTCACTAGTCAGTCACAGACACCGAGCTGCTGTCGAGACAATCAGACAGTTTCGGCAGTCAGATGAGACAGGACAGACATGTCACTAGTCAGTCACAGACGCCGAGCTGCTGTCGAGACAATCAGACAGTGTCAGCAACACACCACCATCGCAAGTTGCAGCCGTGATTTCAGATGTCGGAGAACCCCGTGGCAGTGGCATACAACAGTTATAGCCCAGTGGCCCGATGGGGGGGGGGGGGGGGGTCCAAATTAGAATTGAGTCACAATGTGACGGCCATGCGATTATGGCGGAAATAAGATTTCCAAACGTCACAAAACATTTTGAAAATAAGCAATGCAAACTGTTAACCAGCCCGGGGCGTCCCAGCATGATTTTCCGAATCTGCACGTATCGAGATTTACTGATACAGAGCCAGACTGATTTCTCGAATCTGCACGTGTCGAGATCTACTGACACAGAGCCAGACTATGATTTCTTGAATCTGCACGTGTCCAGATCTACTGATACAGAGCCAGACTATGATTTCTTGAATCTGCACGTGTTGAGATCCACTGATACAGAGCGCCCAGACTATGATTTCTCTAATCTGCACGTGTCCAGATCTACTGATACAGAGCCAGACTATGATTTCTCGAATCTGCACGTGTCCAGATCTACTGATAGAGCCAGACTATGATTTCTCGAATCTGCACGTGTCCAGATCTACTGATACAGAGCCAGACTATGATTTCTCGAATCTGCACGTGTCCAGATCTACTGATACAGAGCCAGACTATGATTTCTCGAATCTGCACGTGTCCAGATCTACTGATAGAGCCAGACTATGATTTCTCGAATCTGCACGTGTCCAGATCTACTGATACAGAGCCAGACTATGATTTCTCGAATCTGCACGTGTCCAGATCTACTGATACAGAGCCAGACTATGATTTCTCGAATCTGCACGTGTCCAGATCTACTGATACAGAGCCAGACTATGATTTCTTGAATCTGCACGTGTCGAGATCTACTGATACAGAGCCAGTGTCCAGTCAGCCATCTCTAATATCCAGCATTACCCCTGTCTTTCAATGTGTTGTGATTAGTATCAGTCATATGTTACTCACCTGTTTGGTGCTGGCCTGTGTAAGCAGCTGTGTGTTACTCACCTGTTTGGCACTGGCCTGTGTAAGCAGCTGTGTGTTACTCACCTGTTTGGTGCTGGCCTGTGTAAGCAGCTGTGTGTTACTCACCTGTTTGGCGCTGGCCTGTGTAAGCAGCTGTGTGTTACTCACCTGTTTGGCGCTGGCCTGTGTAAGCAGCTGTGTGTTACTCACCTGTTTGGTGCTGACCTGTGTAAGCAGCTGTGTGTTACTCACCTGTTTGGCGCTGACCTGTGTAAGCAGCTGTGTGTTACTCACCTGTTTGGCGCTGGCCTGTGTAAGCAGCTGTGTGTTACTCACCTGTTTGGCGCTGGCCTGTGTAAGCAGCTGTGTGTTACTCGCCTGTTTGGCGCTGACCTGTGTAAGCAGCTGTGTGTTACTCACCTGTTTGGTGCTGGCCTGTGTAAGCAGCTGTGTGTTACTCACCTGTTTGGTGCTGGCCTGTGTAAGCAGCTGTGTGTTACTCGCCTGTTTGGCGCTGACCTGTGTAAGCAGCTGTGTGTTACTCACCTGTTTGGCGCTGGCCTGTGTAAGCAGCTGTGTGTTACTCACCTGTTTGGTGCTGGCCTGTGTAAGCAGCTGTGTGTTACTCACCTGTTTGGTGCTGGCCTGTGTAAGCAGCTGTGTGTTACTCGCCTGTTTGGCGCTGGCCTGTGTAAGCAGCTGTGTGTTACTCACCTGTTTGGCGCTGGCCTGTGTAAGCAGCTGTGTGTTACTCACCTGTTTGGTGCTGGCCTGTGTAAGCAGCTGTGTGTTACTCGCCTGTTTGGCGCTGACCTGTGTAAGCAGCTGTGTGTTATTCACCTGTTTGGCGCTGGCCTGTGTAAGCAGCTGTGTGTTACTCACCTGTTTGGCGCTGACCTGTGTAAGCAGCTGTGTGTTACTCACCTGTTTGGCGCTGGCCTGTGTAAGCAGCTGTGTGTTACTCACCTGTTTGGCACTGGCCTGTGTAAGCAGCTGTGTGTTACTCACCTGTTTGGCGCTGACCTGTGTAAGCAGCTGTGTGTTACTCACCTGTTTGGCGCTGGCCTGTGTAAGCAGCTGTGTGTTACTCACCTGTTTGGTGCTGGCCTGTGTAAGCAGCTGTGTGTTACTCACCTGTTTGGCGCTGACCTGTGTAAGCAGCTGTGTTACTCACCTGTTTGGCGCTGGCCTGTGTAAGCAGCTGTGTGTTACTCACCTGTTTGGCACTGGCCTGTGTAAGCAGCTGTGTGTTACTCACCTGTTTGGCGCTGACCTGTGTAAGCAGCTGTGTGTTACTCACCTGTTTGGCGCTGGCCTGTGTAAGCAGCTGTGTGTTACTCACCTGTTTGGTGCTGACCTGTGTAAGCAGCTGTGTGTTACTCACCTGTTTGGCGCTGGCCTGGCCTGTGTAAGCAGCTGTGTTACTCACCTGTTTGGCGCTGGCCTGTGTAAGCAGCTGTGTGTTACTCACCTGTTTGGTGCTGGCCTGTGTAAGCAGCTGTGTGTTACTCACCTGTTTGGCGCTGGCCTGGCCTGTGTAAGCAGCTGTGTGTTACTCACCTGTTTGGCGCTGGCCTGTGTAAGCAGCTGTGTGTTACTCACCTGTTTGGCGCTGGCCTGGCCTGTGTAAGCAGCTGTGTGTTACTCACCTGTTTGGCGCTGGCCTGTGTAAGCAGCTGTGTGTTACTCACCTGTTTGGCGCTGGCCTGTGTAAGCAGCTGTGTGTTACTCACCTGTTTGGCGCTGGCCTGTGTAAGCAGCTGTGTGTCCGGCGAGGTTGCCAGTATGTCGTCATGTAGCAGGATGACACACACGGTGCCCAGCTGAAGACGGAGCCGGATCGAATCCTCACTCTGCTCATCATCTGAAGGTCAGGTCAGGTCAGGTCAGGTCGTGTCAGGTCGTGTCAGGTCGTGTCAGGTCGTGTCAGGTCGTGTCAGGTCAGGTCAGGTCAGGTCAGGTCAT
This sequence comes from Chirona hameri, assembly GCA_036785665.1. Taxonomy (NCBI): domain Eukaryota; kingdom Metazoa; phylum Arthropoda; class Thecostraca; order Balanomorpha; family Balanidae; genus Chirona; species Chirona hameri. The sequence continues at coordinate 72,233 of JAXIVJ010003128.1, forward strand.
AAAACATGAGCTCAATACATTCTAGTAAATATATATCTAGCAATGTGTGTGTTATAGGATGAATTGAAACACAAAGCGCCTAAATAATACTCTTTGAAGTGAAAGACGTCGAAGAAAAGGGGCGGTCAAGTCGAACTTTTTCGTGTTGTTTGAAGTCACAGTTATGGATTGATTGTGTTTGTAATCAATATTGAGCTATCACAATGCCTCGTACTCGTCATTGTGTGCTGTGCGGGCGAAGACACAGTTCCACAATGTTTGTATTGAAGTCGCCAGAATTGTCTGAAACGATTGTGCCATAATTTTGGCAGCGTAAAGTTTTCTCAATAGCTCTATAGCTCTCTATAATGACGCTCAATAATGACGCCATCATCCCAAATTTAACGAACTTAATTTGTATAAAGTTAAAGAGACTTTTCGATTAAAAAAAATATCACAGTCGTTTTCAGCAGCACTTCATATTATCGACTACAGTCTACAACCAGCGTATATTTGACAACTTTCAGAAAGGTGAAACATTCCCTTTAACCCTATTCCCTGCGGGGGGCAGATTCTGCCCCTCCCGGTGGTTTTTCACTTCTAAACCGTTAGACCTAGCGTCCTGACACTTGTGACTTTTCCCAAAATTGAATGGCGCGTGTTGTCAAAATTTTGAGAGAAAAAAAAACGGTCCAGCAGAGGCGGTTCCAGGCTCCTGTTTTGGGGAGGGTGTTACGAATGCGGTTTTGCGTCGCATACTTCCTTCGTGGTTTGCATTGCAATAAATCTGCCGTCCAAAGGATAAAAAGGGTCGGGGTTGGTGGGGTGATTTTTTGTGGTTTTTTTTTGTATCAATCGATAGCACTTCAAGCCGGATCGAATGCCACTATTAATAGCATCATCTGATGATATTTTAATTATGTTATGACCGTCCGCAATTTGGGCAAAAAAGGGCGAGTTGGAAAGCAGACAAAATTGATCGGCAATGCCAAGGAAAAAAGGCGTGAGATTTCACCCTGTTTTTCCACCGCCTGCCGAGCTAGTCGATGCAACGGAACACACGGGTACGTCAACTATGGCTCAATGTCCTCTCCGCCGCCGAGGATGCCTACGTCCGCTGATTTGGTGGATTCTAATGCCGTGAACGCTTAGCCGACAAATGCGTACAATTCATGATAATATATGCGTATGGATGTTAAACAGGTGTTGTCTCGAGAGCATCAGTTGTTGTAGAATATATAATTGTATGGAATTATTGCGCCAAATTAAAACGCCACGAAGTCACGAGCACTAGAGGTAGTATTTTCACTAGCGCTGTAGCCTTCGCGAGTGACCCCAGTGCGGGCGCCGTCCCGGTACCTAGCCTTCACCAGTGACCCCAGAGTGGGCATCGTCCTGGCACCTAGTCTTCGCCAGTGACCCCAGTGCGGGCGCCGTCCCGGTACCTAGCCTTCACCAGTGACCCCAGAGTGGGCATCGTCCTGGCACCTAGTCTTCGCCAGTGACCCCAGTGCGGGCGCCGTCCCGGTACCTAGCCTTCACCAGTGACCCCAGAGTAGGCATCGTCCTGGCACCTAGTCTTCGCCAGTGACCCCAGTGCGGGCACCGTCCCGGTACCTAGTCTTCGCCAGTGACCCCAGGGTGGGCATCGTCCCGGTAGCCTTCACCAGTGACCCCAGAGTGGGCACCGTCCCGGTACCTAGTCTTCGCCAGTGGCCCCAGTGCGGGCACCGTCCCGGTACCTAGTCTTCGCCAGTGACCCCAGTGCGGGCACCGTCCCGGTACCTAGTCTTCGCCAGTGACCCCAGTGCGGGCACCGTCCCGGTACCTAGTCTTCGCCAGTGACCCCAGGGTGGGCATCGTCCCGGTAGCCTTCACCAGTGACCCCAGAGTGGGCACCGTCCCGGTACCTAGCCCTTAGCCTTCAAATATGTGGTATACTTATTACTTCCTACAATACAATCATGGGTACAGCATGGGCCATTTAAATCACAAACCCAGACGTTTATTCATGCATCCATTCATTTAAGCGTCTACCCTTCTTTCCTTTGCATCGAACCGGCACGTGCGGGTGGCAAAAAGCCGTGAGAGTTTAAGTTTTTTCCATTGTATTCGCGGGTATTACAGCCGTCCGATGCAAAGGAAAAGAAGGTAGGCAGTTTATATGCATTTAGCAACATCTTATGTAAAAAAATATTTATATGAACGAATTTAGTGAAATGCACTGAATCCTATAGTACCAATTTTAATCCACGTAAACCTCGTACTTTGACATTAGGAGCTGTTCTTCGCCGAAAACAGAAAACGGTCTCCTGACAAGTTCAGTTTCTAGGTCACAAGCACACTTTTTCTCACCTTTTTTTCCTTTGCACGGCAGAAATGCGTCAGAAACCATTTCAATGCAATATGCAGCATAGATACTGGGATTGTACATATTTTTGGGGCATAGGCGCACTCAGGATAGAACAAATGGGAGGCGATACCCACCCTCAAATTAGGTCCAACTTCAAATTAGTAAGATGATAAAAGCGTTATGCGCATGGTGCCCCATGTTTTTACCTGGATCCGCCTATGCGCAATATATCAAATTTAAAAATTACAGTATATTGTATTTTTTTTTTTTGTCTTTTGATATACTGAATACCAGTACATTTGAGGCTCAAAAACGTTTGGAGCATGAAAATAAGTTGAGCCACATGGCCGCAATAACCTTTCAAAAAACACCCCAAATTTTCGCATGTTTGCCCCCTGGCCCCCATTTTTTAACAAAACAAAAATGTTGGGGTCCAAAAAGAGAGATCTTGTCATGACGAATGGAATGGCGTTTTCCCCATTGCAATCGATCTAGCGGTTCTCGAGATCTCTGGGGGGGGGGGGGGGCAGAATCCCCCGCAGGTTAACGTAATTCTGGCCGCCCGCAGGGAATAGGGTTAAAGGGAATAGGTCACATTGAAAGTTGTCTTGAAGTTCAACCATTAGGTGCATCTTGAGCTCAAAACTATGAATATGACTTTGGTTTGGACAACTGATGGATATATGTGGAGAAAGAAGTAAGTTTCTCTTTCTATTTCACGAGAAATCGTACGATAGCAGCTGGCGTTCTGGCTCCGCCCCGCTCCGCCTGACGCCAAGTACAGTCTCTGACAAGGGGCCGCCGCGCCGCCCGGGCGGCTGAGCGGATATTAACGAGGCGTCGTGACCAGAGACTACGTGCCAGAGAGTGTACCTGCCTCCGGCGGCGAGCGGCGAGCGTTCATTCCCCGATCGAGGCCCGGAACAGCGGGATTGAAATCGGGCCCACTAGTCCTGCGTCGAAATTACATAACGTAGAGAGGTAATTTTTTCACCACAAACCATTTTTAGATCTGCTCTACAAGTCTGCTATCTCAGTCCAAAACCCCATGTTAAAGGTGAACTATTCCCTTTAAGTAAAATGATCAGTCACACTGAATTAAAATTGACAATGTTTGCGATAAGAGTGATAACAGTGCAACTAGTCCGGTTCTCTGGACGCTGAAGTGTAAAGAAGTCAAGCTAAACAGCATGACAAGACAATTGGTCTCACCTTTCGCTCTGTCGCGTTTTCTCCTGGGTCGCGACCTCGTGTAGGACAGCTCCGACCTGCCGACCAATCAACAGTCAGAAACTCGCAAATTCCTGCTATGAAAAACAGTAAACAGAGCGAACTATTAATCTATCGAAAGCCATATTAAACCATGATGCATATATGACTGGTTATCTTATTCGATTTATTCATTATGATCAACCTCAATCAGAGTTGCAATCATCTCATATGCATGATGACGTCATAACCCACCTGTGTGCGGAGGAGGCGGCCTCCGAGTACAGGCTGCCCGTCACCGATGACGTCATGGAGGCGTCCATGTCGGCTGAGGTGGCCATGGAGTTGACGCTGGCGCTGAGCGGCGGCTCCGGCCGCAGGAACGGCAGAAACTCCTCCTCCTCGTCCTCTGTCGGGGAGGGAAACGAGGTGATACACTACACACAGCCGGAATATACCACACAGAATATACTACACACAGCCGGAATATACTACATAGAATATACAAAACACAGCCGGAATATACTACACAGAATATACTACACACAGCCGGAATATACCACACAGAATATACTACACACAGCCGGAATATACTACACAGAATATACTACGCACAGACGGAATATACCACACCGAATATACTACACACGGCCGGAATAAACTACGCAGGACACAGCTGATCCTACACGCGGCGGAATACGTAGAATGTCTCCTCGAAAAGTTGTATAATTGGATGATCTTCAAAACACCGTCAAACCACAATCATCACTTTCGGCAATGCTAGTTTTAAAATGTGGTTAGTTCTTTTATATGTGACATGGTGCTGCTTACCATAATCAGGTGAAGAATATATAAACTGGAGTGATCAAGATCACGGCAATATGTATTTTGTATGTAAACAATGGCCGCAATTGGCGAATCGAGCTTTCGTTGTTACGACATCTTCAAGATCAAGTGGTTAGTTATTTATGGAACACGAAAGATTATCGACAAGTCTGTATTTCCACTACCATTATCTTCCGAAAAGACCAGTTCCCCGATCCCGTCTAACTGGGTGTGACGCAGCTGCTTACCCAGGTGGTTGGAGGACCAGCCCTGCGCGCGGAGAGCCTGGGTGGTGAGCAGATCTCGCGCCGCCAGGTTCCTCCGGAGCAGCTGGTCCTCTATCACCTGGTAGTCGGAGGGCGTCATCGGCTTCTCCGCATGGCGACCGGCGCCGGCCGGACGCGGCGCGCTGCTGCCGGGACACAGGGGCAGGTCACGGGTCAGACTGAGCCAGGGGCAGGTCACGGGTCAGACTGAGCCAGGGGCAGGTCACGGGTCAGACTGAGCCAGGGGCAGGTCACAGGTGTCAAGACACAGGTGTCAAGACACAGGTGTCAAGACACAGGTGTCAGGACACGGGTGTCAAGACAAGTCAGGACACATGTCAGGACACATGTCAGGACACATGTCAGGACACATGTCAAGACACAGCAGGAGCCAGGTCATATGGAAGGGCACAGGTCAGGGCAAGCCAGAGTAGGAGCACAGGGCAGGGCACAAACTAGATCATGAATAAGGTAAATTACAGCAGGGGCATATATGAGGTCACATGTAACGCGACTGTTGCCTTATGGTATCAAAGAGATCGAAAGTTAAGTTAGCACAGTAATTGAACCAACATCAACAATAGCACAATAGCACATGCATTAATTAACGGCGGCACATGCATTGCCGCTGGTGTGTGTCCGTCTGTTGGGATAATATGATGTGTACAGGTACCCGGTACTGTGTACTGGTGCATCCTGGTTCAACGCGCGGAGACTGTCGTGCGCGGTGTACCGTGGCCGCGGGATAATGTTTTGAATGCTGTTTGGCCGCGGGCTGGAGCCAGAGGGCGGCTTGGCTGACAGAAACCGCGTTGTAGTGTGTGAATCGTGGCAATTGGACAGTGTATAATAAACGGGGAAAAACACATGCATTAATGTCAATGTTCCTGAACTGTAGGTTGTAACTGTACCAACAATTCTTTCCTTTCAAAATGACAAATCAGCTTACAGTCCGCCCCAACAGGTCGCACTTCCGCGGCCGCTGACGGCCTGGTCGGACCGTCGAGCGACTGACCTTTTCTCGACCCGCTGGGGGTCAACAATACCGCTGAGCAGCTCCACCAGGTCATGAAGCTGTCGCGGCCCCAGCATGACGCAGAACGCCCCGGAGGTAACCTGGATACTCAGCTGAAACGGACACACAAGAGGCGTTACAGCAGACAAGGTTACAGGCGCCACCTGGATACTCAGCTGAAACGGACACAAAGAGGCGTTACAGCAGACAAGGTTACAGGCGTAACCTGGATACTCAGCTGAAACGGACACACAAGAGGCGTTACAGCAGACAAGGTTACAGGCGCCACCTGGATACTCAGCTGAAACGGACACACGAGGCGTTACAGCAGACAAGGTTACAGGCGCCACCTGGATACTCAGCTGAAACGGACACACAAGAGGCGTTACAGCAGACAAGGTTACAGGCGCCACCTGGATACTCAGCTGAAACGGACACACAAGAGGCGTTACAGCAGACAAGGTTACAGGCGCCACCTGGATACTCAGCTGAAACGGACACACAAGAGGCGTTACAGCAGACAAGGTTACAGGCGCCACCTGGATACTCAGCTGAAACGGACACACAAGAGGCGTTACAGCAGACAAGGTTACAGGCGCCACCTGGATACTCAGCTGAAACGGACACACAAGAGGCGTTACAGCAAACAAGGTTACAGGCACCACCTGGATACTCAGCTGAAACAGAGGACACACAAGAGGCGTTACAGCAGACAAGGTTACAGGCGCCACCTGGATACTCAGCTGAAACAGAGGACACAGAGGTGGTACAGGCACGTCAAGTGACTAGCGCCACCCGGACACTCAGTTGAGATACAGTTCACACACAGAGGTGTCACAGCCGGGAAGATGCCATCAGCGGCCGGTGTAGCACACAGAGGTGTCACAGCCGGGAAGATGACATCAGCGTCCGGTGCAGTACACACAGGTGTCACAGCCGGGAAGATGCCATCAGCGTCCGGTGTAGCAAACACAGGTGTCACAGCCGGGAAGATGCCATCAGCGTCCGGTGTAGCACACAGAGGTGTCACAGCCGGGAAGATGCCATCAGCGTCCGGTGCAGTACACACAGAGGTGTCACAGCCGGGAAGATGCCATCAGCGTCCGGTGTAGCAAACACAGGTGTCACAGCCGGGAAGATGCCATCAGCGTCCGGTGTAGCAAACAGATGTCACAGCCGGGAAGATGCCATCAGCGTCCGGTGTAGCAAACACAGAGGTGTCACAGCCGGGAAGATGCCATCAGCGTCCGGTGCAGTACACACAGAGGTGTCACAGCCGGGAAGATGCCATCAGCGTCCGGTGTAGCACACACAGAGGTGTCACAGCCGGGAAGATGCCATCAGCGTCCGGTGTAGCAAACAGATGTCACAGCCGGGAAGATGCCATCAGCGTCTGGTGCAGCTGCTGCACCATCTTTCCTCCTCTGAACACGTATTTTGTCGGCGTCACCGCAAGATTAGTGGATTGTCTGCCGACAACTGTCACGAATTACGGTGGCCGGCAGCCACCACTGCCAGGCTGACTGAGGATGATGTGGATCGAGGACCGGCTATCCGGAGGATAACACGGGATAGGGGATCTTCAAAGCTGGGGTCAAATATAATATAGAGCACGCATGTGGGACAAAATGAAAGGTCTAGACAGTGCACATGCTGGCCGTGTTCTTTTGCGTGAGGATCCTCGAGAACTGTATGGAGCCTCAGGCTATGAGCCGCTACTGACATGACAATGACTACTGCATGTCGCCGTATTGTGCTATGTTTTTATGTACCGCGCGTCTTATGACGCGGTCACAGTTCAACGCCGTGGAGCATGACGTCACGCTTCCCCCTAAAGCTTCTCATCCCCTGTCGCTGATTGGTCAACGGGCCGTCCTCACAATCCTCATGTCGCGAAGAACACTGCCACAGTAAAACAAATAATTACGTATTCGTGGGACTACATGATCACGACTCAGTCCTAACCAGTATTTCGACGCAGCAATGTATTGTTGACCTTGACTGACCTAGGGTCCGGCGCATTGTTGACCTTGACTGACCTTGGGTCCGGGCGCGGCGTCGGCGACCTTGACTTCACATCGCAGCTCTGTCCGGCCGTTGAACTGTCCGAGCAAGATCGGCTCCGAGCCGGGCTGCTGCGGACAGGCGCTGAAATCCTCCTCCTCCTCCTGCCGCCCCGGCCGCGTGACACAGGTCACAGATCAGTGGCCGGATCACAGGTCACATGTCACAGGACACAGGTTACAGATCAGTGGCCGGATCACAGGTCACATGTCACAGGACACAGGTTACAGGTCACAGGTCACAGGTCACAGGTCACAGGACACAGGTTACAGGTCACAGATCAGTGGCCGGGTCACACACAGGTCACAGGTCACATGTCACATGTCACAGGTCACAGGTCACAGATCAGTGGCCGGGTCACAGGTCACAGGTCACATGTCACAGGTCACAGATCAGCGGCCGGATCACAGGTCACAGGACACAGGTTACAGGTCACAGATCAGTGGCCGGGTCACAGGTCACAGGTCACAGGTCACAGGTCACAGGTCACAGGTCACAGGTCACAGGTCACAGGTCACAGGTCACAGATCAGTGACCGGGTCACAGGTCACAGGTCACAGGTCACAGGTCACAGGTCACAGGTCACAGGTCACAGGTCACAGGTCACAGATCAGTGGCCGGGTCACAGGTCACAGGTCACAGGCCACAGGCCACAGGTCACAGGTCACATGTCACAGGTCACATGTCACAGGTCACAGGCCACGTCACAGGTCACAGGTCACATGTCACAGGTCACAGGTCACAGGTCACATGTCAGTGGCCGGGTTACAGGTCACAGGTCACAGGTAACAGGTCACAGGTCACAGGTCACAGGTCACAGGTCACATGTCAGTGGCCGGGTTACAGGTCACAGGTCACAGGTCACAGGTCACAGGTCAGACGACGCCCCACCCCGCGTCCATATCAGTATCAGATAGGTTGGCAATGGGACTGAGATTATCAGACGTGTTCTGCGCAGCAAAACAGACCATGTGACGCGACTCTCAGCCGGCAGACCGCGGACAACCGGCCGTCCAGTCCATGGTACAGCCGCCATCGCCACTTACAACACGAACAACATTGGACACTGCTCCAATAGATCATCCACTATACATAGAACACTCAAAGAAGAACAGGCTAAAGCCGGGGAAATCTCACACATCAATTCTCGAGAAACGTCAGTTTAACTTTTCAACTTAGCCTTTGTAACCAATAATCCGGTCAAAAACATACAAGCCGGTTATTATAGAAACTTAACGATCGATCACCCTACCCTGTGTCAGTAACAAAACAAAATCGGCTATCAGTTACAACAACACAAATCCGAACTGAAGCATTTGTAAAGGCCAATCTAGCCATCTCCTCCGCCGGCGCCACCGTTGACTGACCACGTGCTCGGAGGAGGCGGCCATGGTCGCGCCGGTCGACTGGGAAACTGACCACGTGCTCGGAGAAGGAGGCGGCCATGGTGCCGGGCTGGGCGCGCCGGTCGGCCGGGAAACTGACCACGTGCTCGGAGAAGGAGGCGGCCATGGTGCCGGGCTGGGCGCGCCGGTCGGCTGGGAAACTGACCACGTGCTCGGAGAAGGAGGCGGCCATGGTGCCGGGCTGGGCGCGCCGGTCGGCCGGGAAACTGACCACGTGCTCGGAGAAGGAGGCGGCCATGGTGCCGGGCTGGGCGCGCCGGTCGGCTGGGAAACTGACCACGTGCTCGGAGAAGGAGGCGGCCATGGTGCCGGGCTGGGCGCGCCGGTCGGCTGGGAACTCGACGCCATGCAGCGACACGTCGTCCAGGGAGAGACGCTTCACGGAGAGGGCGGCCGGCAGCGGCGGGCCCGCCGACGGCTGGGAGATCACCTCCCGGCCCGCCTCGTCCATATAGTCCATACTGAGACGGCAGGAGGGACACGGTCAGACACGGTCAGACGCGGTCAGACACGGTCAGACACGGTCAGACACGGTCAGACGCGGTCAGACGCGGTCAGACGCGGTCAGACACGGTCAGACACGGTCAGACGCGGTCAGACACGGTCAGACACGGTCAGACGCGGTCAGACGCGGTCAGACGCGGTCAGACGCGGTCAGACACGGTCAGACGCGGTCAGATAATGTTCAGACGCGGTCAGACACCGTCAGACACGGTCAGACACGGTCAGACACGGTCAGACACGGTCAGACACGGTCAGACACGGTCAGACACGGTCAGACGCGGTCAGACGCGGTCAGACGCGGTCAGACACGGTCAGACGCGGTCAGACGCGGTCAGACGCGGTCAGACGCGGTCAGACACGGTCAGACGCGGTCAGACACGGTCAGACACGGTCAGACGCGGTCAGACGCGGTCAGACGCGGTCAGACGCGGTCAGATAATGTTCAGACGCGGTCAGACACCGTCAGACACGGTCAGACACGGTCAGACACGGTCAGACGCGGTCAGACACGGTCAGACACGGTCAGACACGGTCAGACGCGGTCAGACGCGGTCAGACGCGGTCAGACGCGGTCAGACGCGGTCAGATAATGTTCAGACGCGGTCAGACACCGTCAGACACGGTCAGACACGGTCAGACACGGTCAGACACGGTCAGACACGGTCAGACACGGTCAGACATGGTCAGACATGGTCAGACATGGTCAGACATGGTCAGACACGGTCAGACGCCATCTCTCGGCCGACCTCGTCCATGTAGTCGCATATAACTAGGGTTGAAGCACGACGACCTGTACAATTTGTTTATGAAGACACAACCATCGGCCTAACGACCTCAAGAGTATCACCAATAAATAAATCGCCCACAACTCACAACAAGCCTCGACACAGGTCGCGATTTTCCTGTCCCAGTTCCGTTCCGGCCACTGCTCCTTGTAACACGTACCATGCTATCTTGAGCTCGACGCCGACGCCGCGGCCTCGCTCCTGTCCCACGTGTTCCACGCGCACCACCGTGTCAAGGAAGCGTACCTTGATGCGCAGCAGAACTGCAGGGCACAGCGCAGAGCATCAGTCATACACTCACGCAGGCGCCCGACACAGAGGGGTGGGGGGGGGGGGGGCGATGTCTAGGGGGCTATATGGCGCCCCTGTCAGACTTATCAGACATAGAGGGACAGGTTTCGAGCGGTCTGAAACGTCCGATAAACCGGTGACAAACCGGTGACAAACCGGCAACAAACCGGTAACAAACCGGTAACAAACCGGTAACAAACCGGTAACAAACCGGTAACAAACCGGTAACAAACCGGTAACATACCGGTAACGGTGCACAGTTCCAGAGGCATGCATACTGCATTGAATCAGCATTATGTTCACTGTCAAATTGTACAGATTCTAAAGGCATAAAGGTTGCAGAAATCGATAGGAAAGTAAACAATCAAATCACATTAAGTTATACATGCAACATATCTATCATGGTTTCCCTCCTTGAGCCTCTTCCAGGGTAGATAAACATTTGGCACAAGCACATTCATTCCTACTGCACTTTGCCTCATTCAGTTCTAGTGAAATAGTTGATTAGGGTTTTAGGGCCATTCAGATCTAGAAATTAAGCCTGTATTCTGCCTGCCCCCTTCCAACCAGCAGTGGCAGTGCCCCAGTATAGACCCGTGTCTCGTGTATACGTGTACGTCAGTGCCCCAGTATAGACCAGGCTCCTATAATTGCTTTGGAGCTGGGGTGCGGAGTGGAAAATTCTGACTAAAAATAAGTATAAAGAGTGGAAAATTAAACCAAAAAGCATGTGTATCAGGCTTTATCACCCAATTACCTGCTCACCAAATTTAGTTATTACCTATGCCAATTCTTACCTGCCTTTCCATCCGCAGGCTGTCCCTATCATTACATCCATAAATCAGTATCAGGTTTCCAATTATCCAATACATTTTAAAATAAGGAGTGGAAAATTCAAAGTAAAACTAAGGAAAAAAAGTGGGAAAATAGTAACCATAGGGTGTCATTTTCCACCCAAATTTCCCAATGCTAGGACACTGGTATAGACCCTGCGTCTCGTGTATACGTATACGCCAGTACGCCAGTATAGACCAGTGTCTCGTGTATACGTATACGCCAGTACGCCAGTATAGACCAGTGTCTCGTGTATACGTGTACGCCAGTACGCCAGTATAGACCAGTATCTCGTGTATACGTGTACGCCAGTACGCCAGTATAGACCAGTGTCTCGTGTATACGTATACGCCAGTACGCCAGTATAGACCAGTGTCTCGTGTATACGTATACGCCAGTACGCCAGTATAGACCAGTGTCTCGTGTATACGTGTACGTCAGTATAGACCCTGCGTCTCGTGTATATGTCTCGTGTACGTCAGTTCCCGGTGACGGACCTGAGTCGATGGCGCTGGCCAGAGCCTCGATGCCGTCCAGCGTCTCTGATGCGGCGGCGGCGGCCGAGCTGTCGGCGGCGGCCCGCGGGTCCACCTGGCCAAGGCACTCCTTCGCCATGTCCATGGTGCTGGCGGACATGCTGTCCAGCATCGAGTCGAACATGGCCGCTGTCGGGACGCGGCGGTACACGGTATCAGCAGCGTCACACACGTCACACACGTCACACACGTCACACACGTCCGACCGCGGACACTGACAGAGCGTGAATGGCACAGGCAGACAGAGGCGAACAATTCGAGCTGAAACGGACGCACGACACCGTAACGTCCGCAACTGCAGCATGAAAGGAGTTAGTGCACCAGCCAATGTGATTACACGTCAGATGGATAGCCACCAGACAGAATAATACCTTGTACATTCTCACCAACACGCATGTCTCGCACCCGTGCGTTCTGAAGGCGATCTATCCGGGCGCGCTGTGCCCGACCGGTAGGCAGGAGCCGCGGAGGCGGAACACGGCCGCCGAATCTGTCAACTCACCGTCATCCTGCATCTGATCTCGATATAACTGCTGGACTCACCGTCATCCTGCATCTGATCTCAATATAACTGCTGGACTCACCGTCATCCTGCATCTGATCTCAATATAACTGCTGGACTCACCGTCATCCTGCATCTGATCTCAATATAACTGCTGGACTCACCGTCATCCTGCATCTGATCTCAATATAACTGCTGGACTCACCGTCATCCTGCATCTGATCTCAATATAACTGCTGGACTCACCGTCATCCTGCATCTGATCTCAATATAACTGCTGGACTCGCCGTCATCCTGCATCTGATCTCAATATAACTGCTGGACTCACCGTCATCCCGCATCTGATCTCAATATAACTGCTGGACTCACCGTCATCCTGCATCTGATCTCAATATAACTGCTGGACTCACCGTCATCCTGCATCTGATCTCAATATAACTGCTGGACTCACCGTCATCCTGCATCTGATCTCAATATAACTGCTGGACTCACCGTCATCCTGCATTTGATCTCAATATAACTGCTGGACTCACCGTCATCCTGCATCTGATCTCAATATAACTGCTGGACTCACCGTCATCCTGCATCTGATCTCAATATAACTGCTGGACTCACCGTCATCCTGCATCTGATCTCGATATAACTGCTGGACTCACCGTCATCCTGCATCTGATCTCAATATAACTGCTGGACTCACCGTCATCCTGCATCTGATCTCAATATAACTGCTGGACTCACCGTCATCCTGCATCTGATCTCAATATAACTGCTGGACTCACCGTCATCCTGCATCTGATCTCAATATAACTGCTGGACTCACCGTCATCCTGCATCTGATCTCAATATAACTGCTGGACTCACAGTCATCCTGCATCTGATCACAATATAACTGCTGGACTCACCGTCATCCTGCATCTGATCTCAATATAGCTGCTGGACTCACCGTCATCCTGCATCTGATCTCAATATAGCTGCTGGACTCACCGTCATCCTGCATCTGATCTCAATATAACTGCTGGACTCACCGTCATCCTGCATCTGATCTCGATATAACTGCTGGACTCACCGTCATCCTGCATCTGATCTCAATATAGCTGCTGGACTCACCGTCATCCTGCATCTGATCTCAATATAACTGCTGGACTCACCGTCATCCTGCATCTGATCTCAATATAACTGCTGGACTCACCGTCATCCTGCATCTGTTTGGCCTGCACGGTGAGCATGAGGCCACTGATCTCAACATACCTAGCTGCTGGACTCACCGTCATCCTGCATCTGTTTGGCCTGCACGGTGAGCATGAGGCCACTGATCTCAACATACCTGGCTGCTGGACTCAGTCATCCTGCATCTGTTTGGCCTGCACGGTGAGCATGAGGCCACTGATCTCAACATACCTGGCTGCTGGACTCACAGTCATCCTGCATCTGTTTGGCCTGCACGGTGAGCATGAGGCCACTGATCTCGATATAACTCCTGGACTCACCGTCGTCCTGCATCTGTTTGGCCTGCACGGTGAGCATGAGGCCACTGATCTCAACATACCTAGCTGCTGGACTCACCGTCATCCTGCATCTGTTTGGCCTGCACGGTGAGCATGAGGCCACTGATCTCAACATACCTAGCTGCTGGACTCACCGTCATCCTGCATCTGTTTGGTCTGCACGGTGAGCATGAGGCCACTGATCTCAACATACCTGGCTGCTGGACTCACCGTCATCCTGCATCTGTTTGGCCTGCACGGTGAGCATGAGGCCACTGATCTCAACATACCTGGCTGCTGGACTCAGTCATCCTGCATCTGTTTGGCCTGCACGGTGAGCATGAGGCCACTGATCTCAACATACCTGGCTGCTGGACTCACAGTCATCCTGCATCTGTTTGGCCTGCACGGTGAGCATGAGGCCACTGATCTCGATATAACTGCTGGACTCACCGTCATCCTGCATCTGTTTGGCCTGCACGGTGAGCATGAGGCCACTGATCTCAACATACCTAGCTGCTGGACTCACCGTCATCCTGCATCTGTTTGGCCTGCACGGTGAGCATGAGGCCACTGATCTCGATATAACTGCTGGACTCACCGTTATCCTGCATCTGTTTGGCCCGCACGGTGAGCATGAGGCCACTGATCTCAACATACCTAGCTGCTGGACTCACCGTCATCCTGCATCTGTTTGGCCTGCACGGTGAGCATGAGGCCACTGATCTCAACATACCTGGCTGCTGGACTCACCGTCATCCTGCATCTGTTTGGCCTGCACGGTGAGCATGAGGCCACTGATCTCAACATACCTGGCTGCTGGACTCAGTCATCCTGCATCTGTTTGGCCTGCACGGTGAGCATGAGGCCACTGATCTCAACATACCTGGCTGCTGGACTCACAGTCATCCTGCATCTGTTTGGCCTGCACGGTGAGCATGAGGCCACTGATCTCAACATACCTGGCTGCTGGACTCACAGTCATCCTGCATCTGTTTGGCCTGCACGGTGAGCATGAGGCCACTGATCTCGATATAACTGCTGGACTCACCGTCATCCTGCATCTGTTTGGCCTGCACGGTGAGCATGAGGCCACTGATCTCAACATACCTAGCTGCTGGACTCACCGTCATCCTGCATCTGTTTGGCCTGCACGGTGAGCATGAGGCCACTGATCTCGATATAACTGCTGGACTCACCGTTATCCTGCATCTGTTTGGCCCGCACGGTGAGCATGAGGCCACTGATCTCAACATACCTGGCTGCTGGACTCACCGTCATCCTGCATCTGTTTGGCCTGCACAGTGAGCACGAGGCCACTGATCTCAACATACATAGCTGCTGGACTCAGTCATCCTGCATCTGTTTGGCCTGCACGGTGAGCATGAGGTCGCTGATCTCGATATAACTGCTGGACTCACCGTCGTCCTGCATCTGTTTGGCCTGCACGGTGAGCATGAGGCCACTGATCTCGACATAGCTGCTGGCGGTGAGCAGCGCCGACCAGGGGATGCTGACGCGCACCTGACGGATGTAGCCGTCCACAAACTCCAGCGGCAGATTGTTGGCTGCACCCACCTCGTTCAGCGCCTGAGGCAGCAGGGCAGTGGGCAGGGTCAGGCTGCTGCTACCACAGGTGGCCGAGATGTGGAGACAGACCACGCAGTCAGTGGTGAGGCAAGTGTAGTCAGCTACCGACAGGGGACAACTGGCCTCAGCGGAGGTGAAGGCGATGGTTAGGAAGCACCTTTAATAGACTGCAATAGTTCTCGTCATGCTAGCTACGCTCACACTGTACAGTGTTGAAGAAGTGTGAAGCTGAAGAAAAGAAACATCCAATATGAAGTTCTGTTAGTGTTGGGGACAAAGAACAAATGAAGGCCATTGTGATGGTATGAATGTTGTTAAGTGCATTGTGCAATGACTACAGTTTCATATTAGGAGCATATATACTACATAGGTAATCAAAAACGTCAAATATGGGTTAGATTTCATCAAACGGAAAGAACAGATAATTGGCACAAGAGTAAGAAAAGCTCTCCAAGTTCTGAGAATATGACTTCAAAATGTATGCACTCACAAAGTTATCAAGATACTGACAGCATGCATCAATGTTCATGCAGCCTCAATAAGATGGCTCATAAAAATACAACAAATTATGAAATCATCCCTCTCACAACTGGAACTATCACAAGTTTGCTAAGAAAATCATGTGACATTTCATGAAATCCAAGTTGTAACTACTGCTATTTCAAGTATAACAGTCCTGATAAAGGTGAACCAACAAAGACCAATGACAAAGCATCACAAAAGCAGAGGCGACACATCCTTGTTATTTGTAGTTTAACCACACAAAACTCTGCTATTTCAAGATACATATTACTGTCTGCATAAGGTAGACCATGATGCAACTAATATACATTAGATTGCTAAACCATTGTGGGTGATATGATGAAATGTCCCTCATTGTCCCTGCTAACATTTAAAGGAAATAGTTCACCTTTGGCAAATTTCTCAGAACACGATTTTATTAGATTTTTGAATACAATTTGTTTTCTCTTTAAAAAAATAGTCCTAAATTGCACCAATTCAGGACAGGTAATAAATGATTAATTTTATGGTGTGCATTATTTGTCTGCACATGCTCCATGCAGAGCTGGCTCCTTCAGACAGTACGGTATATCATATATGCACCGCATTCCTTCGCCAAAAAGTCAAATATCTTCGGCTTGAGTCTTTTCAGCCAAGAAAACTTGCAGATAGATTTATCAGCACAGATAGATACACAACTGCTATTTCAGTTAAAAACCCCATGTTGAAGGTGAACTATTTCCTTTAACAAAATCTAGCAAGAACATACCAGAAATATACTGATTATAAAAGATATAGATTTTGCTTCTTTAAACTGGTAACAATGGTAGATCAATGATTCAGTTAAAGAGGGCTGGCACACTGCAAAAGTGGGCTCCTCAAGACTGGTTGCCCCTTCAACCTTAGTGAGTTGAGTGCTACCCCAAGAAAATCCTCAGGTCAGAATGGGCCCTATTTAGCCAAGATAAGGCTGCTCTCAGGTCAGAATGGTCTCTCTAAATGCTGAAATAAACTCTGTTAAGGCTGAAATGGGCCCAGTATGTTTAAACTATATCTTTAGTGACCAGAATGGGTAACTACATACCAGAATGGGCCAACCCATAGACACTCGCTATTTCTATGGGTCCTCTTGAGGCTCAAGGGAGAGGCAGTGTCAGAAAAGTGGCCTGTTTCTTCATTTGTATGAACTTGGAAGTTTTGTTCCGTGAAAACTTTGACTGTAAATAATTATTTTGTTTAGTCTGCGGGTGCAAATGGCTGACGCGCGTACAAAATGGACCGAGACTTGACTTCCCGAACAATGGCCGGAACATGAGTGATGCGACACAAATTGAAGAAAAAAATCGTAGGACGGAACCTCCAAATTTTCAACTTCCGAAATGTCTGCAGTGATTTAGGGAAGGAAAACTGGTACTTTTCCCAAAATTAAGCCAAAAACTTTTTAAAACCTCCCCAAAAAGTGGTGTATTCAGGTTACAACCCCGCCACCGATACCATCGTCATCGGGGCCATGGATAACCCTGGGACACTAAAAACAAGTTATGCAAAAGACCGTAGTACTTTCAACTGAAACTGCCCGGTCCTGACCGCGCCCGTCCCGGTCCTGACCGCGCCCGTCCCGGTCCTGACCGCGCCCGTCCCGGTCCTGACCGCGCCCGTCCCGGTCCTGACCGCACCCGTCCCGGTCCTGACCGCACCCGTCCCGGTCCTGACCGCACCCGTCCCGGTCCTGACCGCACCCGTCCCGGTCCTGACCGCACCCGTCCCGGTCCTGACCGCACCCGTCCCGGTCCTCAACGCACCCATCAGTGCCGGCCACGGGCCTGTTTACGCCGCCCGAGCCCGTCCGAACAATGGTCCGGACCCCTGCTGTCCCCTCAGGCGACCCCCAGGTAGACATTCCTGACGGGTGCCGTTAGGACCGGGGACCGTTGGGGCGGGAAAGAGACGCCCGTCTGACGTCCGTGGACACGCGGGGAAAACTCGGATCTATTCCGACTTTGAGCGTCCGTCCGCTGGAGTCGGCAGCCAAACGCGACCCGCTGGAGGAGGGGCAGATTTTGAACACCTGTCTATCTCCCGAACCAATTGTCGGATCCAGACACATGTGGCAATCGAAATATTTGCGCCGTCCGTCCGGGCGTGTACGCCGCACGGCCGTCCGAATGGGACGGGTGCGGTGAGGATCGGGCTTGAGACTTGAGCCCAGTTTCCCATATACGCATACGCAATGATACAAGGTACATTTTTAGCACACGACCCGGGAGTCTCGGTCCCTGACTGACGCCAAGACCATGGGTGGAACTTTAATGTAAATTGGGGTTGTAGCTACAACCCCAATAATTTTGGAATTTAACATTACGCCTATGACGCGATGTGTTACAAATGGGCTCTTAACAACTAAGTGCAACCCCAATGATTTTCAAAAAGTTACGCCTCTGGCCAAGACCATATCTGTACAGGAAATACGGCTGACGATTCATCAACTTTCCACATTGTAATATATGCATATATTGGCATATATGAAAATATGTTGTGTAGCAACAGTGGCAGATCTACAGTTGGGCAAAATGGGTAATTGCCCCCCCCCCCCAAACCGCCTGAAATCGGCGCAAAATTGACACATTTCCTGATATAGAAGCAAATCTAAGCAACTTTTACTAAGGAAAGTTTGCTTTTAAATCAGCTATCAATGCATAAGCAAGCGAAATCAGACGAGTTTTCAGAATTGTGTGAGAATTTTTGGAATTTTGCCCCCCAAACTCAAAACCTAGATCCACCACTGTGTAGCAACGCATATAAAAAAAATCTGCAAAAATTACTGGTATACATATGAAAAAAATGTTCTGCCTCTGGCGAAAAATTTGTTCCACGAACTTAGATCGTGGAACCACTTTTCGGACACTGGAGAGAGGCTATTGCCTAATGCCCTCTCCCTATGGATCTGCCACCGACTGGTAATGCATGGCCACAAAACACAAATAAAGACAATATTCATAAATAGACAATATTCATAAATACAGACAATATTTAAGTCATTGTCATGCTAAAACCATAAAGTGGAAATATTGCATTCTACTACAATGTCATACAAAATAGCATGAGCTAACAATTGTGAAAAAAATGTGATTTTTTTTAATATGGGAAAGCAGACTTTAGATTCCAGAAAAATGTTCCATAAAGAAATGACCACTATTGATGGGTATATTTCATAAGCAACAAAGACACATTTTCTGGGATGGTTATTTCATTCAAAAAACAATTATGTTGGTCATGTAGCTTTGTCTGAGAAGTAAAACAGAAGCCATAAAAAATGAGTCAATAAAATTATAACTTACATCAACATCCAAAAGGATGTCCTTTATTTCTCCAGTGCCTTCGTAGATGTCGACGCTCAGCTGTTCCAATGTTAGCTTCTCCTTTAGGAATTGGCCTAAATATCGTTGAAGCAAATATCTGCAGGCCCTCTTCTTGATACTGTCAGACCATGGAAAACGCCAACCCATGTTGATACAGAGGTGCCTGCACAGTTTCCAATCCTATCCTTTCAAAGCATTTTCTAACACAAAGAGGATCCGAACCAAAGACAGCTCACATCTGCGTTGTGCGTGACGTCATGTTTGTTTTGCTCGCAGCTGCGCTACCATATCCAAGGTTGAATATGTGCTACCAAATAATAGCCAAAAGTAGGGCAATTTTCCTCCGATACTAAACAAATCACTGTTCGCACGTTCAAACCTTAAATGAGTTAATAGTGATGTCTGACCTACAGCCACTATCTGCCACACAAATATGGCGTTTTAACGATTCTTTAAATAGGCTACATCCAACAGAAGACTAGAAGAACACTGGAAAATAGAGCAGCCGTTCCGCGAATGTCGTATCGTTCGAAATAAGCAATCGTGGTTCCGAAGCCTTGCCGTGGTTAAATACAAAACCAATGGCCATTGGCCAGTGAAACATATCCAATCTATTATCAATATTTAACAATCACAATAGGAATATTATACCCCTTGTTACAGACTAAATGGCATGACTTGTGGCAGCTGACAGCATCAACGGTTCCATTATTTTACCTTGTAACCAGCGCAAGTTGTTGTGCCGTACCCTCCATGACACTATCTCACCACACCGTCCCTCCGTTTGCCTTATCGGTCAAGACGCAGCCTCTTGGGCAAAGTGTCTTCTGTCTTGTATCGGTCGAAGTCTCTTCGTCAGCGGGTCAGTTGGTCGTAACACGCGATCCGTCTACCGCGCACGTGACAAACAGAACGGGAGCCCACACCGGACGATCGCTCACTCCACCCTCCCCGGGACGCGACTGCCGCGCTGCCGCGCGTCCGCTCCGCCACAGCTACCGCCCGCGGCGACCACCAACAGCCGGGTCAAGTCAGGTCACGTGATCTGACTGCCGCGCGCGCCGCCCGGCCCAGGTCACTGCCTGCGGCAACCCAGCCTAACGCCGGGTCAGGTCAGGTCACGTGCGGACAGGGATGGATCCAGGGAGAGGGGTCATGCCCCCCCCCCCCCCCCAGAGGTCCTGAAACCATGATCCCCCTCCCTCAAAAACGACCGGACGTACAGTAGCTGACGAATTAGCGACGCGCTCTACCCGGTCTACCCCCCGGCCCCGGTCAACTACTTTTCGCTGACGGCCCTGGAACCATCATATATACATTTATATCGATACTACTTACTTCCTAGACGGGCGGGACCTTTTTAATCGTTTGCTCCCTGAACTGAGTGAACACATACCGTAACTCCAAGGCAAGTTAACGATTGTGTTTTACATCTACCGTGCCAACGTCGAAACAGTTAAAGTATCTGGCGATCATCGAGTGTTTCTACGGGTTTGTGAAACCTCACCGTTCTGCCGACTAGCGCCTATCTAGGACGTGCTCCGTCTATAATATGGGTTGTCGGGAACGGGACGGGGTGACGTCTCGTTACCCCCCCCGCCCCCCTCCCGCTCAACAACCTTTTGGAAATACGCCACTGGATTTGCCCCCCCCCCTCCCCCCCCCCCCCGCCCACAAAAAACGGCTAGATCCGCCCCTACGACCTGCGTGCGAACCGGCCACGTGACTCAATCCCCGTCAATCAGAACAGAAACGCTGCGGCAGTGAAGCCGCCGCCCAACATATGGTGAAAAACTTGTTCGGGCGTTTATTCGTTGTGCACTTGTCCGCAACGTGAATATCGGAACAACTCGCAAGCTTTTTTCTCTTGAACACGCGAGTGAAACATCGAAAGAGTGAGCATCTGTATTGGCACGCATGCATGGAAGAGAAGACACTCTTGCCTAGACGAACGCTGCTAGATAAATTCCCGACAACCCAGATTATAGACTACAGACGGAGCACGTCATAGATAGGCGCTGTTCGGCAGAACAGTGAGGTTTCACAAACCCGTAGAAACACTCAATGATCGCCAGATACTTTAACCTGTTTCGACGTTGGCACGGTAGATGTAAAACACAAACGTCACCTTGCCTTGGAGTTACGGTATGTGTGCACTCAGTTCAGAGAGCAAACGATTAAAAAGGTCCCGCCCGTCTAGGAAGTAAGTAGTATCGATATAAATATATGTATCTATGATGGTTCCAGAACGTGTTATTTATCTTCACTTTACACCAAATGCGGTAGAACATGTCAGGGCCTTCAGGAGTAAAACATCACGTGGTCAATGTATACTCTGCCCAATTATGGACCCGCGCCGAATCAGTGTGAAACTTGCAGTTGCGATACCATGTAACTAATATGCATTTCAAACACGCTTGAAATGGACTGTATGAAAGGCTTATACGAGAGAAAGGCGAATTTCAATATCAGATATATTGCAAAACTAGTTGTCCAACCACCCATACACTACAATGACATCACAATTAAAATTAAATCAACCGATGACCATAAATAGCCCTGATCGTCATGAATTAATGTCTGCTCGACGTGGGTTCTGATCCCCGATATCCATCATGTCAAAACACTAGGGCTAAATCTATACAAATACAGGCTTGCATGCATACATTTTTTGTAATAGCCGTTATAGTGCAATAGCGTTGATGCAACCGCTGCAGCAGGGTCTCTAGACACAAACAACATACTATTTACCATACTGTCACTCGCAATCCTGAATCCTTCGATAATGACTAACAGAGCATAGTTACTCGATAATAGCAGCCGAGTATGTTCCCCCGCGTGCGGGAAGACCATATACTGTCACGAGTAACACATCAATACTTGAATATCATTACGAACAAAACTCGTCACATACATGCAGTATGTACGCATCCAAAAGGTGATGAATAATTGCACTAGATACTGGCCGTTCTCGTGCGCGTAACCAATTCAACAATATATATATATATATATATATATATACTATATATATATAGTATATATATATATAATATAGTATATATATATATATATATTATATAGTATATATATATATATATATATATATATATATATATATATATATATATATAGTACTATATACTATATATATATATATAGTATATATATAGTAGTATATATAATATATATACTATATATATATATATATATAGTATATAGTCATATATATATATATATATATATTATATACTATAGTAATATATATATAGTATATATACTATATATATATATATATATATATACTATAGTATATATATATATATAGTATATATATATATATATATATATATACTATACTATTATATATACTAGTACTATATATATACTATATATATATATATAGTATATATATATATAGTATATATAATATACTATATATATATATACTATACTATATATATATATATATATACTATATATATAGTATAGATATCTATATAGTATATATATATACTATACTATATATATATATATATATATATAGTACTATATATATATATATATATAGTATATATGATATATATATATATATATATATATATATATATATATATTATATATATATATATATATATATTATATATATATATAGTATACATATAGTATATATATATATATATACTATATATATATATATATATATATATATAATAGTATATATATATATATATACTATATATATATATATATACATATATATATATATATATATATATATATATATATATATATATATATATAATATATATATACTATATATATATATATAGTATATATATATATATACTATATATATATATATAATATATATAATATATATATGATATATCTATATATATATATATATATATATACTATATAATATATATATATATATATATATACTATATATATATATAATATATATATATATATATATATATATATATATATATATATATATATATAGATATATATACTAATCTTCTTGCTAATGTCAGACAAATATACCCCGTTTTGATCCAGGCATGGCAATATACATTATACAATAGGGTAAAATGTCGTCCTGTCACTGTACTGTGGACTCGTAATCGTCCATTTTAACCGCTGTGTTCTCTCAGCAGCTCCTCACACTTCAATACAAACATTACCCTGCAGAGCACAGCCTAAATGGCAGAACTGGCAATCTCATATTACTCAAAAAGGCATTAGCAAATACTAAGGCACACCATATTTGAAAGATACTCATACGCTACTACTGTACCGAGCACTGTCTAAAACACCACCCCTGTCGACAAACACCAGCAGTTTCAGTTGCAATCGTCACGGAGAGACGGCGCCGTGAGCGTGTTCGATGCGCTGCAGCGTCCATTTGCCGTCTCCGAGCAGGTGCAGTTTCCAGTCGTGATATGACGTCAGACTCTCACGGTGGCCAACACTGAACAGCGTCCATCTGCAGCCTCAGGCACTCCTGCGGGCGGGGAACAGAGTCATCTGCAGCCTCAGGCACTCCTGCGGGCGGAGAACAGAGTCATCTGCAGCCTCAGGCACTCCTGTGGGCGGGGAACAGAGTCATCTGTAGTCTCAGGCACTCCTGCGGGCGGGGAACAGAGTCATCTGCAGCCTCAGGCACTCCTGCGGGCGGGGGAACAGCGTCATCTGCAGTCTCAGGCACTCCTGCGGGCGGGGAACAGCGTCATCTGTAGTCTCAGGCACTCCTGCGGGCGGGGGAACAGCGTCATCTGTAGTCTCAGGCACTCCTGCGGGCGGGGAACAGAGTCATCTGCAGTCTCAGGCACTCCTGCGGGCGGGGAACAGAGTCATTTGCAGTCTCAGGCACTCCTGCGGGCGGGCGGTATCGCGCGGTCACAGAACACGACCAGTCCAGACCAGACCAATCCGGCGTTCAGACAGGCATCGGACATGCTGAGTGCAGAAGACCAGATCACAGTGAGCCGTGTCTAGAATCTGAGCAGTATAGTGTTCGAATAGTGAGGACAGTCAACTGCCTGACGGCCTGATGGCCTGACTGCCTGACTGCCTGACGGCCTGACGGCCTGACGGCCTGACGGCCTGACGGCCTGACATATGGGGCCATGGGACGCAAGACGCTGTGGGCGGCGGAATGAGAGGGGAGAAGGAAGAAGGAAGAAGGAAGAAGGAAGAAGGAAGAAGGAAGAAGGAAGAAGGGAGAAGGAAGAAGGAAGAAGGAAGAAGGAAGAACGAAAACCAGCACAGCATTATGCATCAACGCCGAGAAGGCACCACACTCCACACCACAGGCACCACACAGGCACCACACTCCACACCCAGGCACCACACAGGCACCACACTCACATTTCATGCTGGGAGTCGCCCTTGCCGTTCGTACCATATCTGGCACATGATCTCCCGTCGCTCGTACTGTACCTGTCAGAGTTATCCGTCACTCGTACTGTACCTGCAGAGTTATCCGTCGCTCACACTGTACCTGTCAGAGTATCCGTCACTCGTACTGTACTGCAGAGTTATCCGTCGCTCACACTGTACCTGGCAGAGTTATCCGTCGCTCGTACTGTACCTGACAGAGTTATCCGTCGCTCGCACTGTACCTGGCAGAGTTATCCGTCGCTCGCACTGTACCTGACAGAGTTATCCGTCGCTCGTACTTGTACCTGACAGAGTTATCCGTCGCTCGCACTGTACCTGGCAGTTATCCGTCGCTCGCACTGTACCTGACAGAGTTATCCGTCGCTCGTACTGTACCTGGCAGAGTTATCCGTCGCTCGTACTGTACCTGGCAGAGTTATCCGTCACTCGTACTGTACCTGCAGAGTTATCCGTCGCTCGCACTGTACCTGACAGAGTTATCCGTCGCTCGCACTGTACCTGGCAGTTATCCGTCGCTCGCACTGTACCTGACAGAGTTATCCGTCGCTCGCACTGTACCTGGCAGAGTTATCCGTCGCTCGCACTGTACCTGACAGAGTTATCCGTCGCTCGCACTGTACCTGGCAGTTATCCGTCGCTCGCACTGTACCTGACAGAGTTATCCGTCGCTCGTACTGTACCTGGCAGAGTTATCCGTCGCTCGTACTGTACCTGGCAGAGTTATCCGTCACTCGTACTGTACCTGCAGAGTTATCCGTCGCTCGCACTGTACCTGGCAGAGTTATCCGTCGCTCGCACTGTACCTGGCAGAGTTATCCGTCGCTCGCACTGTACCTGACAGAGTTGTCCGTCGCTCGTACTGTACCTGGCAGAGTTATCCGTCGCTCGCACTGTACCTGGCAGAGTTATCCGTCGCTCGTACTGTACCTGGCAGAGTTATCCGTCGCTCGTACTGTACCTGCAGAGTTATCCGTCGCTCGCACTGTACCTGGCAGAGTTATCCGTCGCTCGCACTGTACCTGGCAGAGTTATCCGTCGCTCGTACTGTACCTGTCAGAGTTATCCGTCGCTCGTACTGTACCTGGCAGAGT
>JAXIVJ010003129.1:0-7500 GCA_036785665.1 Chirona hameri
CGACTGATATGAGGGTAAAGGATTTGAAATAAATTAATTCAAAATGCAAATGAGCCAACCCAAAACTTCTCATAATTTAGCAACTTCTGTGTTCTAAAAGACGAAGCGTGTTTCATTACATTCATTAAAGGGAGGCGCGGAGGGTGTTTAATGTAAGCGGTTTATAGCATAAATATACTGGCCCTATGCATTTTAAGGACCATAAAACATTTTTGCCCTCCATCCAATGCAAAAATGTTTACACTTGGAATGCTATTTTCTTTATCATGCGGCAAACGGTAGTTCAATGAATATCAAAACAGCAGCAAAACGTCAAGCTAATAGCGTCCGTAAAAAGAGCAAACAATCAGAGAGCGAGTAACACGGTCAGAGGGCACTGCAGCTGGTTGGTTGCTGAAGAGGCCTTGCTAGAGCGAAAGCCAGTCTCAATCTGATAAGGTTATTGGTCGACACTTCCTTGGCTTAACCCGCGCGGCGCTGGGGGGTAAATTTTACCCCCCTCCCGGGTTTTCGCTATAGATTCAAAACTACACTAGATATCGACGCGAAACTTTCAGTACCTTATCTGGCATTGATTTGACGTCTTCAGATAAATTTTGGAGAAAATCGGTCGAGAAGTTTTTGCGAAAATAGCGTTTTAGTGACGTCATGTAACGCCATTTTCGGTCCAAAATGGACGAAACTTTGATCGATGATAGAACAGCGAGTATTGAAGCAAATTGCAAACAAAGCACGTCAAAAGGAAGGAAATGACATTCTCTACAAGATGGCTATCTCGGATTTGCACAATTTTGATTTTCTGATCCCCAAAATTCAAAAAATCTTTTATTTTTTTCAAAGCTTACAAAATCCAAAATTGTAAGAATTTTCAAAAAACCGGAAGATATGTCAGATAACCATCTCTAATGAGTGACTATTCCAAATTTCAAACAAATATCTATATTTTTGACCCCCAAATGACACTAATAAGTGTTCAATGTGATGGACGCATTTTAAAAAAAATCGCAAATTTTGACATTTCTAGACATCGTACACAAAAACAAATTGCACCATTGGATTGCTGTGGAAAAACTGAACCGTAAACATGTGTCGGTTATTGCAAATTTTGGATTTCAAAATTTGACCTTTTTTGCCTGATCTTGACCTGACCTTGAGGTCAAATGTCAAAATAACCATTATTTTTGGATTCTACGTCTGAAATAACCCATGAGACATGTGTCACATGGGTTTCATATTACTTTTTCACAGTGTGACCTTTTGTGACCTGACTTTGACCTTGACCTGTACTTAGTATGATATTCATACTCAAGCATTACCCTCTCCTTATATTTAGAAGTGTTTTGGCAGAGTTTCGGCGCGCTGCTGTTGATAGTCCGGTCTCTGCAGCCAATAATCTCGGAAAACAGGTGGTTTTGACCTTTGACCTGACCCTGACATGATATGTGACCTTTTAAATAAAATTTTAAGAATTACTTAGAATCTTCCCATTGAGAGCTTCCGATCGCCGCCTTGCGCGTCTCGCTGCGATTATTGGTTCGGGAGATAAGAGGGGGGGGGGGGTAAAATTTACCCCCCAGCGCGGCGCGTTCGGATGGAGACCCCAGCGCCGCGCGAGTTAACCCGCGCGACGCTGGGGGGTAAATTTTACCCCCCATCCCGGATTTTCTCCATAACTTGAAAACTATGACAGATATCGAAGTGAAACTTGCGGTACCTTATGGTGCATCAATTCTACATCTTGTGTTATAATTTTGTTGAAATTCGTGAAAATTTTGAGGAGATAATGACGTTTTAGTGACGTCATGCCATGTCATTTTTGGTGAAAAACGTTAAATGTTTGAAAAATCGTAGAAAATAGCGTGTTGATTCAAATCGCAAATAAAAGGCGTCAAAAGAAAGGAAATAACATTGTCTTTAACATGGCTATCTTAGATGTTCAAAATTTTGGGTTTTTGACTCCCAAAAATGCAAAAAACTGATTTTTTTGGGAAGAATTTCCACAAAAGTTTTTTGTTTGAAAATTTTCACAAAACCGGAAGATATATTAGAGAGCCGAGTATGAACGATGTTCAAACCAAATTTCAAAGCAATTTCTTTATTTTTGACTGACTTATGGCTCTCTAAGAATATGTAACTCATGACGTCATTTTTTTACATTTCATTTTTTGGCTTTTACTGACCAGATACAGACAAATAAATGCCACCACTGTATTTCTAAGACAAAACTAGTCTAGAAACATGCAATGTTTATTTAGATTAATCATTTTCAAATTTTGACCTTATTTGTGACTTGACCTTGACCTGAGGGCGATTATATGGTGTCAGGCTGTGAAAATGCTGCTTCTATCGAATTATACGTGTAAAATAACCCATACAACATGTGTCGCATGGCTTTCGTAGACCTGTGACCTTTTGTGACCTGACCTTGACCTTGAACTTTGCTTAAAATTGCACTTTTACTTATGCGGGAGATGCATTATACATTTGGGAGCACTTTGTGAGGTAATAGTTGCAATACAAGGCTTTGGATGGAAAGTATAGCCCAAAAACCCAAATACTGAAATTTTGACACTTGACCTGACCGTGACCTGACATGTGACCTTATGTTAATAATTTCGGGCATGCGTTAGATTCTTCTCACTGAGTGCTTTCGATCGCCGCCTTGCGCGTCTCGCTGCGGTTATTGGTTGGGAAGATACGAGGGGGGGGGGATAAAATTTACCCCCCAGCACCGCACGTTCGGATGGAGACCCCAGCGCCGCGCGGGTTAAGACTCGCTATCGCTCTCAATTATTTTAGAATCGCTCTCAGCCCCATTGTTTTTGAGACAGTGAGACACGGAAGCCGTTCGCAGAGGAGTGAATCATACTTTAATCATCGACAAGAGAAGTGCTACGAGTGTCAAAATAAAAATAAAGTTTTCGATCTTCGACCAGAACCACTACATTGAAACGGAACGTAGGCGTTGCGGAACATTCCACGGACTACATGTGTACTGCGGCACAGTATAGGTACCAGTCACAACTGTCATGTGTGCTGCGGTACAGTATACCAGTCACATGTGTACCGCGGTACAGTATACCCGTCAAAACTCACACGTGTACAGTATACCAGTGACATGTGTACAGCCACAGCGGTACAGTATACGTCACATGTGTACTGCGGTGCAGTATACCAGTCACATGTGTATTGCGGTACAGTATAGAAGCCAGATGCGCACTGCGGCACAGTCTGCCAATTTTATTTGTACTTCTGTCGTGAATTTATTGCTCTGCAATCTTCCAATAATTAACAAGTGCGGATTAGTTGGCGGATTAGATGCACAATGCACATGAACGCAGGAACGTCAGATAGGTACGAATGCAATTTAGTGTAATCAACTTTCATTTATAGTATAGCTATGCTGCATGTCATATATCCATGGCATAATGCCGTGGATTGTGATGAACCATGGCATTCACCTTGCATACGCCAGTCACCGAATACATACATAATTAAAAACACTCCTCTAACAAAAGAGCAAGACTCAATTTATCGTAAAGTGAAACCTCATGAATACGGTTCCCCGAAAGCTCTCTCAGACCTTGCTTACGTCGGTATATTACAAATATTATTAGCTTCATAACAATCTGAATCACAACTCAACATGATGAGCTTCAAAACAACAATCATATGCATAATTTACAGACGTCTGAGCGACACACTAGTATTGGCTTTCTGCCGGCGCAGGGGTGCGCTACCGACGAACCGCAACCGCCCATCGTCAGACGGCCCAGAGGCGGCCGCGAGCGCGAGCGCGCGCGGCGCCGCACCAAGACATAGGTCACAGCTCAGCCCCACGTGGCACTATACCGGACACCGTTCATCACTGCGCCGCCTTCCGCCACTAATCACTCGCCGGCCAGCCGATACGCATCTACACGACGTAGAACAGCGGCAATACTTCACCATAACGACTTGTGGCGCAAACAACGCCGACGCCGCGTCTCAACCAGCCCCACACTGTCTAACGGATAGAGTGACTGGTGTTTTTCCACACAATGTGAGCATTTTTAATCAAAATCGAAGATGCTCTAGCGACTGACTTTGCCACCCACGTATGATTTCAACCTAACTATTAATGCTGCCTTAGGTAGTAGGCTTATCGATTTTTCTGTGTGCAACTGCACAGCTGCATAGGCATTATTCACTCCACCTGTCAGGCAGGACCACCAAAGCGTTGCGAAACATGCATCACATGGCCGGCCATAGCCGCATGTAAATGCACCTTAATTACACACAATCTGGCTGGGAAACCCTGCTACCTACAGTAATCAGCGGCAACGGCTGCTGCTGGCAATTGCAGAGTGATGTATCCAACAACCCTGCGGCCTGCACCCGAACAACCCGGCCTCCGCGTTATATCCGCTATCCACTATCCAGCCTTCTCGCAGCTTGACGAGAATGGGTGTCTTGGCGCCACACAGACGCCCCGGGTGCGCAATCGACTCGGGCGATCACATTCACATAAGAATGCCCTCCAAATCCGATCGCGTTTCTGAAGGCGACATCGGTTCACGTGCCGTGTCGTGGCGAGGGCAGACGCGCCGCTTCGAGCGGTGCCGAGCAGAGGATGGGCGTCCGAACCATTCTGTAAACAAGCTCCGCCGACGAACAAAGGCTGCAGGGTGCAGGCGACGTCCTCCCAAGTGTTTCCAGACTCAGAGGAGCGGCGGGAAGGAGGCCGGGTTCACTCTCTATTAGCCGAGCTGAGCTGTCTGGTGGTACGATTGGGATGGAGCTTCTCTGTATCACCGCATAGCTAACGAGGGGGAGTGGGAGGGAAGTCTGTCGACGAGGACCAAGATCTGATGCCACCCACCGAGTACTGCCAGAAGTGTCGAGTGACTGCCAGTGGGGGATGGCAGCCTCGGGAGAACTAAGTGGCTGGCGGGGACGGGGGCGGGGGCGGAGGGCGGAGGGCGGAGGGCGGCACATCGATCTCAGAGGGGCGGGCGGCGGCGGCGGGGGCGGCGGCCGGTCGGTCGACCCGATTAGCGACCGCCAACGAAAGCCGACCAATGTCCAAAGACAACAGTGTCATCTGCCGGCGGGCACGACCCTCCGTGTACTGCCGCCGGGCCGATCCCCGATCCCCGATCCCCGATCCCCGATCCCCGACCCCCGTCCCCCGTCCCCGACCCCGACCCCAACACAGACTCACAGACACTCACAGACACTCACAGACACTCACAGACACTCAGACTCAGACTCAGACTCCACCCCTCTCCCGTCCCCGGCTCCGGCTCCGGCTCCGGCTCCGGCTCCGGCTCCGGCTCCGGCTCCGGCTCCGGCTCCGGCTCCGGCTCCGGCTCCGGCTCCGGCTCCGGCTCCGGCTCCGGCTCCGGCTCCGGCTCCGGCTCCGGCTCCGGCTCCGGCCCCGTCCCCGTCCCCGTCCCCGTCCCCGTTCCCGTTCCCGTCCCCGTCCCCGTCCCCGTCCCCGTCCCCGTCCCCGTCCCCGTCCCCGTCCCCGTCCCCGTCCCCGTCCCCGTCCCCGTCCCCGTCCCCGACTCCCACTCCGCGGCCTGACTATGGCTGATGGATGGTCACGGCAGAAGGGGAAACAGGTGCGTGCCCAGCGTCCATCAGCGCCGCTGGCTTGGGAACGGCCTGGCCGCGGCGGCCGCGGCGGCTGCGGCGGCTGTGATGGCTGTGGCGGCTGAGACCGTCGCGCCAGGTAGCTGCCGCCGCGGTCGCCGCCGGACGCCGCCGCCGGTCGCCGCCGGTCGCCGCCGGTCGTCGCCGGTCGCCGCCGGTCGCCGCCGGCCGGGCTGTGGGAGGCTCAACAGTGAGCGCGTCCGAGCGCTGCGCCAGTCGTGACCGGGACCGGAAACGGAACGTCGTCAGAACGAGGCCGCCGCCGCCGACGGAGCCCCGGGGAGCTAACCCGACACGGCTCGGCACGACAGCGATAGGTCGGCCACCAAGTCACGGCCCGACAGCGATAGGTCGGCCACCAAGTCACGGCCCCACAGCGATAGATCGACCACCAAGTCACGGCCCCACAGCGATAGGTCGGCCACCAAGTCACGGCCCCACAGCGATAGGTCGGCCACCAAGTCACGGCCCCACAGCGATAGGTCGGCCACCAAGTCACGGCCCCACAGCGATAGATCGACCACCAAGTCACGGCCCCACAGCGATAGGTCGGCCACCAAGTCACGGCCCCACAGCGATAGGTCGGCCACCAAGTCACGGCCCGACAGCGATAGGTCGGCCACCAAGTCACGGCCCCACAGCGATAGGTCGGCCACCAAGTCACGGCCCGGGTGCGGGACGTGGCAGTCGTCCCTGGCGGCGACAGCTAAATGTAGATCCCGTGCTGTATAAATCCACGTCGCCGACAGAGGCACGTTCGCTGAATGAAGGCTGAAAGGATACACGGACCGGCCCGGGTCCTATTCACATTCAGTGGAGTGCGAGTGAAGCCCGTCTCGTCCGTCTCACACCGTGCGGAACAGACCCATGCGCTCAGCCGGTCGGTACGCCGCTCGTCTCGGCCGTCACGGTGCCGCCCGCGGCGCCGTGGCGTGCCCATCAGGTGCCCGGCGGCCGTGTCCGCCCGGACCCGGCGCCCAGTATTCCGGGCACGGTCGGCTCAAAGCCGGCTCTAAATCTGCATGCTAAATCTCCAAATCTCCATCAGTGCGCCGGCTGTCGACAGGGGTGTCTGCTGCTGTCGGCTGGCGGGCCAGCTGAGCCCCTCTGATGCCGAGCACCGGACCAAAATGGTCTCAATCACCGGCTGCATATTACCAGGCGGATGGTACGGCCGTTGCGCTGAGCTGTGTGCTCGGGAAGGGGGGAAGGGGGAGGGGGCAGAGGGTGGTGCAGCGACACGGGGTCATTGCAGTCATGAACAGTGTCATGAACAGTGCATTGGGAAACGTACCGTCTTTGAATGGTCCCGTATGCATGTCTATTCTGATGCCATGGGCACACTAGCTTGCAGCTAATACAAAATTGAGAGTCGAAGAATACAAAGCCATTTTTAATTAGCAATTGCGTCTGTTCAGTAAGCTGCGTTTTTTGTTCAGTAAGCTGCGTTCTTTGTTCTCGACAAAGAGATACGAAAAGGGCCACACAGTTGCGAATACCTCTCTAAAACTGTTTGTGTTTTAGAGAGGTATTCGCATACCTTACGAATACATTGATTTATTCTGTCTGGTTACAGGCAGAAACTCGTACAATCCACTTTCGTTTCGGCCCACTACATACACCCACGCGACGATGCGAATCCTCACCACACCTATCAATCTTTCCGCTCGGATGCTCCGTAGACAAACATAGCAACGCACCGAGGAGCCCCAACACAAGAAGATCGGCTTGTTCAATGGGAGTGACAGGGCACCTTTGTTCACGATAGACGCGTCTGCCAGCGAAGCCCGACAGGCGGACACACAAACGGACATACAAATACACACACACACACACACACACACACACACACACACACACACA